>JAOVYW010021182.1:0-33094 GCA_025775045.1 Hiodon tergisus | reverse complement strand
CCCGGCTTAGAGGGGGAGCCCATCCTCTGCTGGCCAGCACTGGGACTTAAATTAAAGAATTTCAATGTCCAAAAAAATTAATTAAAAAAAAATAAATTAAAAATGCCCTGCTGACCATCTCTGTACTGAAACAAGGCTGTAGAGACAATTAGATAAATGTGATAGTCAGAAAAAATTAAATAAAAAAGGGTAGATTTACCCTGCACTGTTGATCAAAACCAGATAAAGCCTCACATTCATTGGGCAAGGCTATGACTACCAATCAAGTCACCTCCCCTAGATGGTAGCCGGGGTTTGATCATTGCCCACAGCAGACTCAAGCGTCATGACGAAAGACCTGCCTGAGAGCAATGCAGCAGAGAGGAAACAGGTGAAGGACAACAAAGAGGAGTAGAAGGAAGGATGGAGAGAAGAGTAGGCAGGGAGGGGCAGGGAGGGCGGAACAGGGAGTCGCGCTGCGTCTACAGGTCCTCTGTCTCGGGGAGGTAGGTGGCTTCAGAGAGCCGGCCGAGGATCCGCAGCATGGCCCGGTTCTCAGCCAGGAGGCATTCATTCTTCCTCCGCAGGACCTGGAGCTGAACCAGCTGAGGTAGGGCCTGCAGAGAAAGACGCAGGAAGGGACAGTGCAGAGCAGGGCGAGAGAGAGACGCACACACACCAGGAGGGGCCAGTCCAGAGCAGAGAGGCGGAGACATGCACACACACCCACCCCCCCCCCACCCCTTTCGTAGTGGACAAAGAAGAAAGCGGATTGAAAGACAGGCAAGACCAGACCGCTGTTTTAATATGGAGCATTAGCTGTCCCTAGAGTTTCTCTGTATTCCCGTAGGCTAGGCCTGATAAGATGTATGGGAGGTGCTGCATGACAGTGTGAAGCTTGGTGCTCATGCAATTCTTCAGTTACAGTTCATCTTAAAAAAGACCACATTGTCATACTTTTACCTTGAAGTCTTAACCAGACACAACCAGGGCTTTAGGCTAAAAGGACATGACAAACCATTCAACCCTTTTACATATATTTATAACCAATGACTTTTGAGATAACCATCTGGTCACCATTACAGATCTCATTATGCTCTGTGAAAGATCTCATTATGCTCTGTGTTCCGCGCCCATGCACACTGTCCAGAGAGCAACCCACCCACATGTAATAGGACTGCGGTTCTGACACAGAAACTACACCAAAAATTGTGGCCAAAGGGCCACCCATACGGACAGGGGAAAGGACTCCTGCCTGGCCTTTTATTTTGCCTCAACTGTTACATTAAAGCAAATCACTCAGAAGTCACTATGTTCCAGGAAAAAGCTGATGAACTAGAGGTAAAACACATGATGGCAGTTGATACTTTTAAGCACTCCTACCATTTCTAGGGCTCCAAAAAAAAAAACACAAAAAAAAGATCACCATTCTATAGGCAGATTCTATAGGCACATTCTATGGGGTGTGGCGTTTTCCAATTTTTACGCCCATTAACATCCTTCACCGAGCTATGGCCTGCTGGGAGTAAGTTGTGCCGTGGAGGGGCTGTCGCCGTATGTTTCAGATTGACATTATGTCGCCTCTCTCACGTAGTCGAATTTGAGGGGGCTGTCAGAAATCCAAACCTCAAAGGTCCAGTCAATTCATGCCTCACTATTACAGTATCAGGTATCAGTTTGGCATCCTGTGGTCTGAAAAGATGAACCTATGTTTTCTATCACAAGAGATACACAGGAGAATATGGAGATTGGTGTTGAGTCCTCTCTCCTTAGGCTCCAATACCCAAACAGACCGTACCAAGGAAGCTAAACTTGCAATTACTTAACTGTGCACTCAGTAATGAGAAAAGATCTTTCCCCTCACTTTCAACAAATAACATTTTTGTTAGTTTGGGGTATCCACTGTTTTGAGTCTCTAAACTTGAGCAAAAAAGGATAAAGAGACCAATGGTGCAATTTATCAGAAACTGATAAGGCTACACAGTGACGCATGGCAAACATAAAACAGCGGAGAGGCCCTGAAACAGAGCTCAGTGAGAAGGTGGTTGTTGACAGGGCTGTGATTCAGGACAAGCATGTGACAAAAGGCCCAGTCAGCAGGGATGCAGGTGAGCATGTCTCCATGGTGAGCACTCACCGGAGGCCCCCCACCACACATCACACCCCCTCTCAGGGCTGATAGCCACAGCGAAACCTCACTGGGGCTTCCTGCTGGAGCAAGGGGAACAACAGGAGTCAAAAACTGAGCACGCCCTGCTGTCACTGAGGGTGTGCGTGTGTCTATGTGCATTAGGGGAACAGCACGAGTCAAACACCAAGCACGCCCCGCTCTCACTGAGTGTGTGCGTGTGTGAGTGTGAGAGAGAGAGGATGTGCAACTTTGTATTTGCACGCGTTTCCACTGTTCATGGCAGTTTAATGCAAGGATCCTGGATTGCAGGAATGGTTAAAATTTCTGAAGGTATTTATAATGGTTGAAGACATGGAAAAATACATTCCCCCATATCTGACTCTTCTGTGAGCCTTGTCTCCAAAGGGGCAGTGTAATTCATAAGATCTAGGTTAACATACATGTTACACAAGTTAGATTATTATCATTTTCTTGATTATTTACATCTCTCATAGGGTTAGATCTCCCGTAATATATTTTTTTGTGAGGTGAGGAAGTAGGTGTCCAGCAGCAATGTGGTCTTCGGAGAGTTGTTAGGTCAGGCAGGGTAGGGAGGAAACATGGCTGGTGTGCAGTGACTCCTACTGTAATTGGGCCTTACCTTAATTTCTTCCTCCATTTGTGATACTTTTTTCTCCAGGGTCCGTTTCTCCTTCAGGGAAGAAAGACAAGTTTCAGTAACATCACATTTAGAGGCAAGCTAGTTTAATCACTTTTTACATTTTGTAAGCTGATACTCCATGGCTCGAGTGGCTTAAGAAGACAGTTTCTCTTTAATGATTGCCCAAGCAGGGGGCATCAGCCATGAACAATTAAACATGTTGGATTGGGTGGAGGAAAGAGAAGGGGTAAAAAACATGAAAAGATGGTGTACGTGAGTGATACAAATCCTGCATAAAAAGACAGAAATGTAGCAAAACGGAGGGAGTTTTGGGAGGAATGCAAGGGGGAGTGCAAAAGGTCTCAGTGTGAGGAAAGCCATGCAAATGCATATTTGATGCATACTCTTTAACGGAATGAAGCCTGATTAAACGACCAATTTAATTAAATTAATTAATTACGATGATATTAACAGTAAGTGATAGGTACCCTTCTCTCTGTCTCAAGCACACTGGATCTTTCAGATATCCTGTCCTGCTTCTGCAACAGAAAGGTACGCAGTTATACAAATTCAAAGGAGAGAAAAAATACTGCGGCATAGTTTCATTCCATTGCATTACTTTTAGAAAGAAGGTCAAAAATGAACCCTGGGTCATATGGTTCTGTGCTCTCATTTCCATGGGTTGTCTCTCTTTTATAGGCTGATTATAGGGTGAAAAAAGTGCACAGGGTCCTTTTGTAATTGTATGGAGAGGGCGGTGTGGAGGTTTCCTGGGAAAGAGGATCAGCAGTGCGTTAGTTGCTATTGTGCACCTGGGTGACTTTCTCCAGTTGAGACCGGATCTTGGCTAGCTCTTTCTTGCTATCTTCCAGCCTGGTCTTAAGCTTCTCATTCTCAGCTAGGGCATCTTCGTACATCTGTGAAAACCACAAACGAAAGGCCAGGGGTGAACTGAGGTTGTCCTCGGAAAAAGGAGAATTCAGAGAGCGGTTTGCGTCTGAAAGCCTGAGCTTCTCTTGGCTTTCTAAGTGGTGGTCTGCCCCATAGAGTCTATCGGCTGAGAGATTACATCGGCAGATGAATGGACCAGCGGGATCCAACTTCTTTCTTCTTGTTTTCTGAAACATGTACATAGTGCACGACGTAGAGGGATACCTTCTTGAAGTCCTTGGAGGTGCCATCATCCTCCATTCTGCTCAATGCAGCCATTCGGTTCTCTCGGCGCGTGTAGGAGCTAGTTCGCCCCAACAGCCGGTCCATGTTGCTGTCTGTGGGTCCTGCACCAGTGGCAGAATCCAACCTGAGAAATGGTGGGAGTGAGGCACAGCTTGTGTACCCAGCGGCACAATTACAAGGTCTCAAGATCAAATGTTTTTTGAGAGTTTGCTTACCTAGATGTCCTGTCATGCTGTAAATAAAAAGAAAAGGGGAATATTACAACAGGAGTGACACAAGGTCGATGGAAGGTTACAGTAGCTTCTTAAGTTTTTATGAAAAACCTAATCAACTGCTTCATCCGGTACGGTGTAATTACCAAACAATCGGAAAGAGAAATTGTGCCTTTTATGAGCAGAAAGTTAATACTAGACTTTGGATTTGAAATATAGCAAAAACTTTGTTACAGCCTAAATTGTATTCATGCATCTTAAAGATGGTATATTATGCACATGATTAGCTTTTGATAAACCGACAAACAGGGCCAACATGACAGAGTTCATACTGACCCAATATTTTCAATGAATTTTCTATTAATCTTTCTGTGGGAATGTAAAACACGGCCTCATATGGATGTAATGGCGCATTTTTTAGGAAACCCCTCCACATCTACAGCTTTACAAACCCAAAACATGTGCATATGTTCCTGTCCTAGACTGGGACATCTGGGTTGGGAGTCAACCTAAGTTCCTGAATGATCTGGTCTTTCACCAATTGGACCCACTCGAGCTACCCTACACAACTGACTGTTCAGAATGGCTTGACTGAGTCTGACTAGACTCAGTAGGAAGGTGACAGACCAGGCCATTGACACAATGACATTTTTGAAAATTTCTTTAAAAAAATTGAAAAGCATTTTTTTTTGTTGGCGACATTAGGACTGGCATTTGGAAAGACCATGACCCCCCTCTTCCTTTCTCACTGATTCTGGCATAGGGATGTACGTTTTCTTCAACCTCTGCTGCAAACCGAACACAAAACATGAGGATTTCTTAAGTTCTTAGCTTTGATGCTGACTATATTGGACTCTGCTTCCTCGTGAATAGGATTAAACAAGTTGATGTGGGCTGGGACACTGGATTTGCCAGTGACGAAATAGGAAAACTTCCCTCCCAGTGATCAAAAGCAGGATCTCTGCCTTCAAAACCCTACCCAACCAGAGCACTGTCTCCCAGTTTGGAAGGACTTTGGATGGAACCTGGTACTCTCGCCAAGTCTGAAAAGGAGAGGGAAACTGGTTGGATATGTAGATGTGCAGGCTGAAATCAGCATTCAGTCAACACCATTTCACCAAATAAATGTTTTGTTGTATGTATTTAATTAAATAAATGTAAAGTTTCTAAGAATCACTGTTTCTTATTCTTGTTTTTCTGAATTTATGCGATTCAAAATTAAATTTATGTGGCTTGACGAACAGTCCAAATAGATAATAGATGCCCTAAAATACCAAATTCATGCCATTATAAAAAAATTTTTTTTAAATTATTTAAAAAAAAATTTTTTTTACATAAATACTTTTGATATAGTTATACCTGGGTCATCCTTTGGCCAGCACTCACCACAGTTGCATAGTATGCTTCATAAGCTTCGCGTCAGAGAAATCCCATCACCATTTTCCACAGAGTACCGATGCACAATGGAGTATCGGGTTGTGAAGGGAACGGAGGAGAAAACAGCCCCTTCCTCTCTGACATACCCGTCTGGCAAAGCCTGAGTGGCTCATGTTCTCACAGGTCTATACCCTTTCTTATTCCAGCCACTTTTCATTTGCGGAAATGTTAGTGTGACTGGTATTGATTATTGCAGTCTGTAGTGCAACAAGGCCACAACAAAACACATTATCATGGATCCGGACTAAAACACCAACATGACCAATGCAAAAACAACAGACACCTGATGCCATTAACCCACTCAGGTTTGCCCCCCTACATAGTGACAGGCTGCCTCCAAAAAGGACAGGTAATGTCCGTTACCAGAGTTCTAAAGTCCTGCAGCCGTCCAGGGAAACGGTCGACAGGCTCAACTATTCCCCTTCCCATCACTATCACACAGAAGCTGTTCAAATGGGTTCAGTGTTGTGGTGGGGCACATTCTCATGTGTGCAAGTGTATGTGAGTGTTTGGGGGAGGGGGGTTCACTTGACGGCACATTGCAATCGACTCTAATGAAAATATTTAGACATGGCAGCCGGTGCGCCCGGTCCTTATGTGGCCATGCTCCAAGCACTGGTCCCCGTTTCCTTGGTAACCAGTGCAGGATCTAAGGCTGCAGCTGTAACTGGTCCCCCGATGACACAATGCTATTTATGTTCTCATGAGATATTTATGTCCTTCTTGAACCAGCTGATTCGCTGCTCCCGAGTAGGGGGATCCTTCCTCCAACTCTCAACAGCAGAAACAGAGGAACACAGAGCTGGGCTTTAAATAATTTTATTCCTATTTTCTAGCTTGGGATGAATTACCTTCAACATTCCTCCTTAGGCCCTCACATTATACCACCACCACAGAGTAAAAACTTGCTTTCGTCTTCAGATGAGGGCCATCTGAAGCAATTAAAATCCATGTCTAAATATTTAGATGATGACTAGAGAAGGGTATCCTAACATGAGAGGGATATTCATTTTTTGGGCACTTCATTCTCCATGTAAAACCTCCAATCATCCCACACAGCATGCAATCGAGTGATGACAGCTGTCAGGGAGGAGAGGTCTAGATTAGTGGTGTGAGGGCTAATGGCCTGCCTGTGGTTCTAGAAACCATCAGAGGCTTTTCCCAGCGTGGGACCAACCGCTAATACAAATCTGAGTGTTTCACATCACCACTTGATTAAATCTTCTACGGCACTGGCAAAAGCGCTGTTCCACAGAGATAAAAATAACACTGAACCACATTGATGGGCATGGAGTCCACCTGAGAGGCGCATGTCACACCTCCATTCATGTTCGCACAGGAATCTTGCACTGTACCTCTTAAAAGAGTTTGCATTAGGCAAAAGCATCGTCATGGAAAACCGCAAGCGGCGATAATCCCAGCTATGCTACATTTCTGCAGCAGCTCCTTGAAGGCATGTTTCCCCTTTAACCGCCTCCCACCCCCACTCCTCGGGAGCAGGCCAATCTGCTTGCCAGCGCTCACTAATGGAAACTATGAACATCACCCGGCGGAATGGCTGATGATAAACATAACCATAAAAGCCACTGCCGCTCTCAAAATCATCTTCCTCCCTCCTCCGCTGCGTCCTGTGTCCTCGGGCTCAACTTGGAGCATCACGGATAGAGTAAACAGCTGAGATTAACCTTCCATTAATGCTTTCTCTCCCTCCCCCCTTATCTCCATCTCCCTCTCTCTCTGTCGTGTTGTCATTTTCCTCGGCACACACACAGGTTCGTGTGGCAGAAGAATGGAAAGCGTCGAACCCAAAAGTGCAGATCCAGCAGCTCAAAAGTTGTTGCTCCCCATGTTCTGCTCTCATACATTTCTCCTTTGTTGACATGGTGTCCCACTTTATAAACACTGACACACAGACTCAAAATACAGAGAGGGAAGTGGGGGGAAAAGTCTACATAATTACATCATGGAGTCTGCCCTTGTGTTCAAGTGTGAATTTTGAAAATTCCACACACATATACATATATACATACGTGTATATATGTATACAAGGCTGCCTCGAGATCGCACGGAATATAGCAATTTTCCTGTTTTCAGGGCATCTCAACACAACAACTTCTCTGTTATATTTTACAACCTCATCTGCTTTTCATAGCCTTGTGCAAGATTTGTGCACTTACAGTACCCCGAGAGCTGACCCACAAAATCAGCCACCACTGTTACATTCAGTATTAATAAAACAAAAATATACAAAGGGAATATTTTCAGACAAATCAGTGGGTAAGCTAAAAAAAAATATTTAAAAGGGACGCTTGCAACTATTCAATAGGCTTATTCAATTAAATGGAAGTAGCTGATAAATGTGGTACTTTTATTGACCAAAGGTGTTTGTCGAAGAAGGAGAAGCACTGGATTATAACAGAACAAAGGACAGAGTCGTTAGCACCATGGTGGGCAAGACAAGTCGATACAAAATCAGCTACGGGCTAATGATTTGCAGATCTATAAGGAAAACACAAGAACACTCACTAGGAGAAAATATGCAGGACAAAACATTTTCAGCTTCTTACACATTTAGTCTAGGATGGTAGTCTGAAGGTTGGTTTTTAATTCCCTTATTTGTTACAGTAACAGAAGGAAATCATGTTGGTCTGTGTAGGCATCAGTCAAACGTTCATTATAAAGACAACACCCCCCCCCACACACACACACACACACAAGGACTGACACACCGTATTTATCTGAAGTGTCATGCGACTATACAGTGCGACTGACACATTAAAAAATGAAATGCAACAATAACTTGATTAACCAGCATCAAGAAATGCTTACTCAAAGTTTTATTGCTATAAAATTAACTGATTTGCTGTACCTCTGATACAAATGAGCCCTTAAGGAGAAAAGCAGACAGTCTTGATACAGTCCGAAAAATCAGTGACAAGGGAAGCCCAAGTGTGATGCCTTAGTCGAGGATACTGAGCGGCTATGCTGCTTCGCTGGGGAATAACTAAAACCAGGGAAAGTGTCAGGCTGGCAATGCCAACCACCAACAATTTATTAATCAGTCTGATCTGCCGGTTTTACGAAAAGTACACAAAAGCCTCTTCAATTTCTAGGTTGTAGAACATCTTTAAGCCTTAAAATAACACTTATTAAATAAGAACTATAAACACTATAGCATTCAAATGTTAATTTGAATGCAGATCTTAATTTTGTATAATTTTTATTTTATAACATCATACAGGAGTTGTCCACATTGTCCAGTTTGTGAAGACAGATGCAAGTGATTCAATTTAAGATATCATTCATGTGTTTGTACTCAAATTTTTACATTTTTACAGTGCCTGCACCAGTGGAATAGCCTCGGGTAGGCCTGGGTGGGCCATAGACCACCCAGTTTACAACCAAGCCTATCCAATTTGAGTCTCTGAATTTTTGTGTTGTATTCACTTTTCAATCACATTTTAATTGAACATCTGTCTATATCATGACAATTTACCATTTTAATACCAGTAGTACACGCGGGGGTTTGGTTTGCGGGGGTGGGTACGGGGTAGGACTTCACACACACTGGCCGAATTGCCTACCAAACCAACAGGTCTACTCTTTATACCTCATGCAGGATGGCATACGCACAAGTCGAGCCCACCTCCCCTTTATTAATCATCTTATGGTAAGCCTTTGGACAGGACAGTCATTAAAAACTGGGAAAAGCTCAAGCCAGATCTGCTGGAGTCATCCCTGCTGCCTCAACGTTGCATACAAATCTCTAATGTAGATCCATGGATAAAATTATACAGTCTTAAATGCATTTGTAAGGTTGAGCCTTTTTCCATCCCAGGGTGAAAAAAACTACACTTACCGTCAAAATCCACAAATCAATTTCTTGTGGATGCCTTGCTCTGTATAAATTCATTTTTTACCCCCCACAATAAATTTGAAAGATTCTTGTTACACTGTGGTCGTACCATGTTGAAAAATAATCATGGCCTACAGTAAAAGCAAGGAAATAAATCTCTGCGGCAACTTAAACTCTTTGCAAATGCTGTCACATATCTCTGAATATTAAGAGCCAATCCAATTTCCTTACCTTGTGCAACCAACTTTAAAAAAACTGAAAATACCACATGCACCTCCTAAACAGTGAATTTCTCCTGTGACTTCTTCCCTTTTGGAACAGTTTGGCTACATGAAGTACCTCAGATCAAAGCCGAATTGACTGAAAGAATCATGAAGTTGCTTTGCTCGTGGACGTGTGATCAGAAGATCAGGGAGAAAGCAGTTCTCTTACTCTGAGACTCTTAGCGGTGGGAGAGGGCGAGGAGGGCGGCGAGTCAGACAGCGACTTCCTGGCTCGGGGCAGGTCCTTGGTCCGGGAGTACAAGGAAGACATGGTTCCGGGTGTGTGCATGCGCTAGTCTACGGCCATGGAGGCGCCCGTGTTCTGCTTCTGGTCCTTTTGAAGGGTGAGCGGCAGGTGAGCAGCACACCTCCGCAGAGTTTGGGGGGGAGGAAGACTGGTAAAGCCAAGGGGATAGCTTGAGAAAGAGAGGAAAGCCTAGTTCCAGCGAGGGCACCCTTCTTCCTGACAGCACTGGCAGGGCAGTAGTCAATGAGAAAAGAACGAAAACAGTCAGAACTTCTCTCTTCCTCTGTCCCTCCCTCTCTCAAACACACACACTAGCCCAAACACTCACAGCTCTAATAGGAAAATAGACCCCCCCAGTCTTACTTTAACACTAACCCCTCCCTCACAATCCAAGACCCCCTCCTACATACGCGCACGCACGCACGCACACACACACACACACACACACACACACGACAGAGAAGAGCAGGTTCACTGACCCCCACCTCAGATGCTTCTCTTCCCCATATCAACAAACAAATGTTCTTCCAAACACACCGTCTTCCACTCTCTCTTTTGCTCCCTCATTTCCCCCCTTCTCCCTCCCTGCTGTGCAGAGCCTTGCTCTCCTGCTGGCAGCGCTCTCTGGCTTTCTGCCAGGGTTTCTGCTGTGCTCAAGCTTTGGGCTAAAGCTGTCCACTGATAGGAATTGGGTGGGGGTGTAGAGAACAATGCCTTATATGTCCACAGGCAGATGGAAGAGGCTGAAACTGCTGCCTCAGAGGCTGGAAGTTAAAGGGAGCTGAGACGGACAGTGTTGACCGACCAGAGCCAGGGTGGCCTATGATGAGACTGCATTGTCTGCTGGCACAGTCCTCTGCCAGGGCCCTGTCCGAAAGGACCAGATTCTGCATTTCTGCACTGGGTATGCCATCTAGAACAGATATCAAATCCAAAAACCTTCTTTCACAAAAAAGCTATGTTTACCTTTGCTGTTCGTCTCTCACAAACAGTTTCTGTCAGTTTCCCGCTAGGTCAGTCAATGATAAGCCTGCAGATGTTTTCTGAAACTGATTTTTTTTAGGATTTCAGGAACCTTCACACACTCTCTGAATTCTTGGGTTGAATGGCCATACTGGGTGAAATAACATTTTTCATGGACTCAGAGCTTCCAGAAACGGTAAATTCTGACAGGAATAACAGAAGGCAATGTGATGCTACCATCAAACGAGGCCAATGAAAAGCTTTGCTCTGAAGAGGCGAAAATCAGAACATCTCACTACCATACATAGAAAGGTTTACCGAACGGAATTCATTTGAGAAAAAAATGAATCTATAATCGGCACTAATCTCCTCAGGAGGAAAAATTATCCCTGGTGTCCCCACTCAGGGCTCAGACACAGGGAGAGCCTCTATTCTCTACTTAGAGCAGGCAGGCTGCCATGGCTGAATCTCCCAAGAGCATGCTCTTTCCAAGGCTATAGGTCCTGGCTCAGCAGTACATCAAACTGTATCAGTGTGCTTTTAAACACTGTCCGTCGTACAGGTGCACTTCAGAAACCAAACAAGGAGCAAATTCTAAAGGAATCGGCTTAAGTCTAGTCTACGATTCAGGCTTTGACCCGACAAATGTTTTGGCAATCAGTCTCCATTGCCATGGGATTTGGTCTGTTTTCTTGGGTGGTAAGAATAGCCTTCATGCCAAGAATGGGCCATCATTCTGTGGGGATTCGTTTCTGCTTGCCACCTGACATGTTTTTTTCCCCCTCTGATTCTTAAAAACAGATCAATGTATCCATTCAACAATACCAGTACCACATCAATAAAAAATGTTTTAAAACCAATTACAAAAGAGCCGTCAAGGGCGCGTCCATGTTTAGCCAAATATATTAATATATAAAGTACCAAATAAAGCTACCCTCACAGCTTCCTGCAAAGGTCAGTTTCAGAGAGTGCCCTCACAAAAAAAGTATCTTTGCTTTCACCTCTCCCTGGTCTGTCATAGCCTTGTGCCCATTATAGGTTTGACAGGAAGGGGAGGCCTGTCAGGTCTGTCGGCCTTGAAGGATTTTCCGGTTTTATTAGCCGCATGTTGTCTGTGTGATGGGATGGGCCTTGGCAGCCCTAACCCGACCCATAAACTGCAGACCCAGTTGTAAACCACTCACTCTCCATACCAGACCTTTTTTCACTTACAAGTCGTTTAGTTTTTTTCCCCCTTCATTTCTCTCTCTATGATGGAATCATGGGTAAAAAAAGGTGAAGCTGAGGAAAGAAGCAGGAAGTTATCTACTGTGAAGCAAAATAAATTGTAGCCATTCTAGCCACCCTGAACCCTGTGTGCAGTAAGTCGGGAGCCTGACTGACGCATGCCTTCCTGTTAGCTACGGACATGGACACGGACACGGACACACGCAGTCATGCAAAAAAAAAAAATGAACAAACACACATTTACACGCTATACACATTCCCAATGTCTCTCTCTCTCTCTGCCATGCCCACAAATAAATAGCACCTATTGCACTGTAAGACTACTACTTACGCATGAGGAAGTCTTACTGAAAGGGTTTCCTCTCTCTATTACTGAGGCAGATTCTAGATTTGTCGGCCCTGCGGGAACTACTTGTTCATATACTTGTTTCAGCTATCAGTCAACAAAGGTTTGAGCAGTGATGATCCTGCTTCCTGGACAGGTCTGTGAATGGCATGAAGGCCAAAAGCCCATCTGCATTAGTGCTTCTAGAGCACAATGGGTCGTGTGCATTTTTACAGGAGAGACCGAAGAGCAAATGACAGAAACAGGTACTAAAGAGAGGAGCAGAAATTAGAGAGCCAGCGACCCCAGGACGCCTCCTCCTTACCACCAACATGCACTGTCGTCTCACTGAAGTGATCAATTTGTCTGTCCCGTAGACAGGATATAAGATAGTAGGCTTACACCACAACTATATTGTTGAGATAAAACATTTAATTTTTTATCCTCTCTAAAAAGTTAAAAAGAACCAAAAATAATTAAAATAATAAATAATAATAAAATGTATTAAAATAAAATATTTCAGAAATATGTGATAATGTCTCCTTACTTGCACATCAATAAATGATTTATAATGAATAACGGAAAGCACGGAAGATTTCTAGTGTGAAAAAAATTCATATGTTGAAAAACAAAGCATATCAGGGTACTGCATTGCAGGATGTTGAGAATGCAACACCATTATGAAATAAAAGACAAGTTGTTAAACTTAATTATCCCTCATTGCATACTAATTGGTTTTCAGCATTTAGAATGTACAACAAATTCACAACATCCTGTAACGCAATACCCCAGTATACTTTGTATTTCAACATATGCATTGGTTTAGACTTTGACACTAGATAGCTTCAATATAAATTAAATCACAGAGTAGAATATATATGTTTGGGCTATACATCTAAAAAAAAAAAAAAATTTATTGAGGAACCAGTCAGTAGAGGTTGAGCTGACTCTGGAGTCTGCCTGAGACCAGGTTCTGTTACTCATATTCCAGGCTGACTGTGACATTTTGCTGGCAGCACCAGTGGACACGCAGCAGGCAAAACCCTGTCTGCCCCCTGCCTCCATCTCTCTTGTACTGCTCCGTGATCTCACTGCCATGGTCTGCCAACACACTTGGCCAGTATGGTAAGACGGCCTTGATCAGCCTACATAGACGTGTCCTCTTTAGTGCACAACCTCCCCTGTGTAATATCTATGAGCAAACACAAGAGCAGGTTGCTGCTGCAAGGACACCCTACAAGCAGAAACTATAAGGACCACGACATGTTGCATTCATGGAGAAAAGCTCTGACGGAAGTGAGGCTGGATCATGGGAGAAGATCTGATTTGGCCCAATATGGTATGGAATGTACCAAAGCCCCCGAAAGTATGGGTAGAGCAGGGATCAGGGGTGGGGCATGCTAGGGTGCTGGAGGAAGAGTGGCCGATTTGAGAATTTGGGCACAGGCCCACGTCTGCATCTATGCACTAATTGCTCTGACCCCTAGGGATCTGCACATGACTCAGGTTACATCTGAGCCAAACATAGCATGAGCCGTCAACCCACACCACCTGCTGGTACATTCTAGTATATACAAAAATTTCAAGGAATTCTTGAAGGGTTTGCTTAGTACTTCTTGTAAATGGTTTTAGAATATTCCAAAGTTTTGCAATTTACTGTCAAACAGTGCAAAAACAATATTATGTGGGCATGCATAATCAGACTTCTATATCATCTGTTTAAATAATTTATAATAGTTATAATAATTGTTAGTGTTTTAAATATATTATTCATTTGGATAAGTTACCAAGAGGCATAAAGGGCTAATTTCTAACTTCACCTAGCTCATTAATTTTTCTAGCTCATTCACCCACCTACAAAGTATTCTTGTCTTTTTGGAATGCAGCACCATTAGAAATTCTACATTTTATATTCAATCTGCTTCCATGTTAATAAAAAAAAAAAAATTTTTTAGTACTTATTAATAACACATATTACCTCCCACACACGCAAACGTTCTCCTTTTAAAGCCTCTACCTGGCCCTAATTTACAATGAGAGCCAGGTGCAGATTGCCCAGTTATCCCACATTCCCACATGGAAACTGGCTGGAAGGCACAGCCTTGCCTCCTTCACCCAAAAACAACACAGAATTTCTTGTGTTTTCCACAAAGTTATTGATATCTTAGTTCCCAAACCTCTTTGAGGAACCCCAGCCATTCCATGTACTGTATTTGTTCAATTCCAACACCCAATTCAACTTAATGAGGTAAATGCATGGAAGGTTCCTCGAGGAGAGGTTTAGAAATGGCTAACACAGTTTGACAGAAATAAAATCATAGTTTTGCTTTAAAAGACACTCCATAAAGCTTATTCTTGTTCAAATAGCCCTTATTAAGCTTGCTGTACCTTCATGAAAACGGCTGATCAGCAAAAACTATTTATTTCAGCATGGTAATGAAGCTGTGTGGGATCATTTGGACAGAGAAAAGAACAAAAAGCAGTTGAAGTCAGAAGCATTGTTGTTGTAAATCCTGCTAGAAGCTTGAAAGAAGGTACTACTTGAGTACATCAGCTTCAGTTTTGCATTCTAAAAGGAGGCCATTCAAAATATTCATTTGTTTTGTTTACTTTTCATTGTATTAATGTTTATTTGTCTTTGCTTCAATGTTACTTCTTTTTTTTTCCCCATTTGTTTTTTTTTTAGGGGGGAGATAATGACTTTAATTAGATTTTTCATAGTGGCCCAAAGACTTTGCACACAAAACAAAAAGGGCCAAAAGCCAAATCACAATCAGTTTCTTTAATAAAAACACTCAAAGAAGCTCCAAATGTCCTTCTATGCTTTCCACTCACATACAGGCCTTGGTTAAACAAACCGACAGCCTTTTGTACTGTGGTTGATAAGACCATTGCCTCCAGCTGTACCAATTACAAGGCTGTGGACTGCTGGCAATCAGCTAGAGGCTGATATATATATAGCATTAAATATCCAGTTACCTCCCCAAACACATACATGGCTTGTCAAGCAAATGTCACTATCATAAGACAGTAACAATATAATTATGTTAGAGCTCTTCAACAATTAATACAAATACTGGAACAAATATCCAACTGTTGGATATTAAACATATTAACAGCAAACCAAGTAGCATTAGCACCTAATGGCACCATCTCATGGTTAAATGTGGAAATACTATAAGAACTGTGATCGCTTTTTCTTTTTGTGAAACTGAAATTTTACAAAGACTTCAGTTACTTCAGTTCAGTTTATTTTTTAATGAGAAAAAAAACATGATTTTTGTTTTATAACTTATTACCCTTGCGTTTGGAAATGTAATTACCTCATGTGGCCAGTAGGGGAAACCTGCCAAGTCGCTGTCACAAACTTGCTGTTGTTCTCTCAACTCGAGGACTAATTCAGAAGGATTGTCAGTGTCACTTTGGTTGGCGTTTCTCCATTCATTACCTTGGTCAAGTAAAGAAATCACAATGCTTTACATCAAAAATGTAATATCTTTCTGGGTTTCTAGTTCATCTTAGGAAAGTGCAAACAAATTTCAGTGCATCAAGTCATTACTGGCCCACAAGGTGGACCACAATAATGGAAAGTTAGATCATACTGGAAATAAGGTTCAGCCCTTGACTCAGGTCAACAGGACCAACACCTTGATCACTGCAGCACAAGGGTCGTGTGTGCATTGCTGGGTCAAATATAAATCAGTTCGTTGAAGATGCTTTGCTAGAGATTAGATCTGTAAATTTGTAGCTGACCCCATTGTGTTTAATGAGGCATGGGTGGTGCTGTTGAGCTAACAGCTGCTTCTGTTGAAAGCATTTCTTTCCTAGGCAGTTTTCAACAAATGGTCAAACACCATATGGAAAATAAGTATAGAGTCTTAACTATCTAGTGCTGGTGTCTTTGGACAGGAAATAATAATAATATTGACAATAATAATAATAATTATTATTATTTCTCACCATTTCGGTCCAGCCCCCAGCCAGGCAACCGTTCAGTCAGGTTGGAGGATGGGCAGATAAAAGTACCACTGGAAGAGGGGGAAGAGACGAGTGTAGGTGGGCAATCTGCTCGAATCCCAACTCTGGGCCTCCTGTTGCCAATCTTCAGACACAAAAACTAGATTGTAATCGACGAAGCATTAATAATCAAAGCATCCATAAGCAGAGAAAAAAGATGGGTATTATTAAGTCCTTTTAACAAATTGCAAGAGACCATAACAAAGTTTAGCATGGTATGTTGGGTTCTTAATTTCCCTCACCTTGTCCACTTCCCTATTCCACCGAGGACTGTGTTGCTCTGGGTCCTTAGACATTGCTGTTTTTGGCTCCCCCCTCTCCTCCGTCAACCCACTCACTAGGCTGGCCTCATTTCTCGGTCTGTCCGTCTGTCTGTCTGAGGACAAGTAGCCAAAGGCTCTCTGTGCCTCCTTCAGTTCTGTGAGTGTCACCCCCTGAGATAGACACAACCAAAGCTTCCTCACAAACTTAAAATGCAGTCAATTTAAGAAAATATATCTATTGATTATCAGTCAAATGCATCTCTGGAATGTTGCTTCAACATAACTATTTGACCACAGGGCACATATAAAGTGAAAACCTTTAGTATTAGCATGTGCCAGTATTTTATTATGCACAGTCTGCTTGATAGACAACTGAGTCCAATGGTCCAGAGCAACAAATATCAAACTGTGCCAGTGTGAAGCTACACCTGTCTGGTAAATGTATATAGAAAAGCCAAGAGATGGTGAGACGACACATACCAAATAAGGTCAGTTTGACCATGTGGATCTATATTTCTATATCTCACTCGTCCCTCCAGCAGGATTGGCAACGCCCACATCAGAAGACCTAACCCTCACCCCTTGTACCTGTGTTGACCGCCTTGTCTGCCTTGCCTGCCGGGACCTTGCCTTCCTCTGAGACTCAGCCTCCTCATCTCTCACTGGCATTAGATATGACCTGGAGGCGGATGAGAAAGGTCTCACCATTAGCCGTACCATCATCGTCGTTGTCATCCTTGGGACACATAAGTGTCAATGTGGTTTTGGATACAGTAGCGAATTCACTGTTAAAGAAGCCTAGTAGTTCTTGTTCACCCTGGCTCGCGTGGTGGTGGGAGTAATGATGAATTCCAAATTGTGTGGGGGAAAAAAATGAAACTAATAGTAATTGGCGTTTCCAAATAAAAAAATAAATAAAAAAACATTTAAAGCATTAGGGTTCAGGAGGCTGATTGTAAAAGCTTGCACTGCCATTTCGTCATTACAATCACTTTCCAATGCTTAGGACACACATGAGCGGCACGTTTACACTAGTGTGAGTCAATGCAGCTTGTGTCATTTACCGGTCGTGACTGGGAGAGCACCATGATGGTGGATAATTGGCAGAGTGTAGTCTTGCTTGGGGTGGGTTAAATCGACAGGGCTTCTCTCAGATCATTGCTAACAAGCATCTCCTGTTGACCATTCGGGCACCTGTAGGCTGGTAGTACCATCGAGAAACATGTGCCTCAAATCTGCAGAGATCGTGTGGGCCGTGAACACTGCAGAGTATGAAAGAGACAGGTGGCTCAGAGGCGACTGGATTGAAAAAGACTAGTCGGATTTCTTAGACCTCCTTTACACTGGTGTTGTTTTAGTGTAGCACCTACGAGTAATCAAAGACTGGCAAATGGCAGCCTGACGCAGTCCAAGCTCTTGGCTCATGCAGGAAGTGGCAGCTAAAAAACTCTTAACAACATGACTTTGCGCTCTCTCTAGATACAATTGATCCGCAATTTATCCAGGCTTCTGAGAAAGGCTTATAACAAACGACCAGGCTGACCACCTCCTAAATTATTCATACTGCAGAGTTGCATTTCCGTATGAAAGCTTTTTAAACTTAAAGTAGCAGGCACATCCGACTAAATGGGATAAAATGAAAAATTGATTCCAATTCAAGTACTCTTTCTGCATACCCTTTCATATAAAACTACACAAACAGATAGCAAGTACCTTGTTAAATGTCAGAAATATCAGAACACTATCGACTGTGTGAACGTAATCAGAAATAGTTATCTCTGTGCCACTCAAGAATAGTGACAGCAAAAAAGAAAAAAGAGGGCTCATCATTCAGCATTGTAAAATCAGGCCACAGAGAAAATCAATGTGGGACATAAATCAATACCGGATTTTAAATGTAAATTAAACTTGAGGCTGATTTACAAATAAAATAAAAACTCAGAACTTTTATATATATATCTCAAATAAGTATTCTACAAAAGTTACTTTTAAAAAGCCCTTCAATTAATAAATGTCATGTCATGTTAATCTCAGAATTAATTAATACATGCCATGTATTAACAAAATTTTACTATATATATATATATAATTTTAACTAACTAAATTAAATGTGTGACAGACAGGTGTCAGGGTCATGTCAATGCCTCAAAACCTAGTCCTCACTAATTTTTTGGAGCGAGAACGCAATATATTTCTCTTTCTATTGACTGAATGGGAAAAAGGCACGTTTATCACACCATCTTGGTCACTGCACTATTCACAGGCACCAGACAAGAAGGCTACGACATAGCATCATTCACAGCTTGCAGCAAAACAGACCACAGCATTTCTGCCTATAGTAGCAAAATGATAAGCCGGTGGGAAGGCAGGAAAAGGAAAGCCAGGGAGATACCCTACCTGGGCAGAAAGGCGTGCATGGTCGCAGCTGTAGGTCAGAGCCTTAGCAGTACTCAGCAGGGCTAAGAACTGGGGAAGACTGCGTAGCCGGAACAGATAGTGTCCGAGAACGAGGGGGAGGAAGTGGGTGTGTGAGTGTCTGTGTGCGTGTGTGCGTGTGTGCGTGTGTGGTGTTGACCTACCTACTCCCACCCCACTCCAGCCGTAAGCCTCTCGTTAAGCATCAGACACAAACAGCAGAGGGGCTGTTCCAGTTAGTCATCCCATGAGGATCGTTAACTAATACGGAAGGTAGACGCTTGTAATAACAGGTGTCAAAACTATTTTAAATCCAAAATTCAGAGTGTCGGGCAACAATTGTAAGAATCAAAAGTAATTCTTGTTTTTTATTTTGTACTTAATTGCTGAATTAAGTTAAGAATAGTGTACATCAAATTAATTCAGTGCAGTAGCCTACATGTGGTGAATATTAACAAATGCATCTTGCTTTCATTTCACTTAGGATGAAAATATTCTATTGTGTAATTGTACTGTACATTCTTCAGATTATCTATTATGCACAATTATATACAACCCTTAAAGTAATTTCTGTAACTAAAAAAATTTAACTATATAAACTAAAATAAATACTCAGCAGCACCCCTACTATGACAATATGGGACTATAAGTACAAGGGGAGGTCTAACATTAAAACTGTGTTATATTAAACTCTGAATATGGAGAGACAAATAGGACAGTGTATTGAAGTATTTTAGAACAAGTTTTAAAATTATAAAAATGAGACTATTACAATAAAAACATTATGAAATTCTGCTCTATTCAGCAGACCAAGGATGGGAGCCAGGTCAGGGTTGCGTGATCTGCCCAGATGGTGAATGGCAGATCACATAGGTAGTGACGGAAGTGGCTGGGGGCGTGCACCACCGCCAGCACCTCCCCTCGGATCACACAGTAGTTTCTGTCCTCTTTGGGCAAGACTCAGCTGTAGTAGTAGTAGGCCACAGCACACTTTTCCTCAGGGGTTTTATGCACCACCACCGCCCTCATAGCCTCTAAGCTGGCATAAGTGTTCAGGATAAATTCACCCTTTGGGTCGGGGGCCACCAGAATTGGCGCCTGGCGAGAGGGCTGCTTTGAGGGTGTTGAAGACTTGTTGTTCCTCCAGGCCCTAGAAAGGCCCCCGCTTTCCTGTTAGCCGAAGCAGGGGCACAGCAATGCCAGCTAAACCAGCCATGAACCACCGGTAATAGGAAGCTGGTCCCAGGAATTTTTTTGACAGCAACAACTACGCTTGACTCAGACCACCTTCATAGCCATGTGTTGTTTCCGGCACTCACCCTCTTTGTATGCTGCCATAGAATTCCTCTACCGGAGGGCCTCGCACATCTTGGACATTTAAGTTCTTTAATTCTACTCCCAGTGCCGGCCAGCAGAGGATGGGCTCCCCCACTAAGCAGGGTTCCTCTCAAGGTTTCTTTCTGCAAGCCTAGGGAGTTTTTCCTTGCCACTATAGCCACTGGCATGCTTTTGGGGGATCAGGCCTGGGACATACTGTATTTTTCTGTATGTAAAGCATCTTTGTGACATGGCAACATGTGAAAAGCGCTGTATAAAAATAAAATTGATTGATTGATTGATTGATTGACTTAGCCGCTTACCCATTTTCCCAGGAAGGTCACTTCTTTCTCAGGAAACGAGACTTCCCTAGATGCAACCAGTCTGGCTAATGTGCTGGAGCTCTCTGCTGAGGGTGGCTAATGCTGTGTCAAAGTCCGACTAATGGGCCAGAATGTCTACCAGGCAGTTTTTTCTCTTGGGAAAAACACCCTTTCCATGAGTGGCTTGAAGGTTGTAGGGGCATTCCACAGACCAAATGGCATAACCAAGAACTGCTTCTGTTGTGAAGGCAGTCTTGGGTTTCACCTCTGTGATGAAAAACCATGAAAACCATGAATTTGTGCATTCAAATAACTATTACAAAGAATCATATACTTAATTGCCATAGTTGAGGCAAAATATGTTCTTAAATGTATCTATATCAACATTCTTAAGTAGCTGTATCATTTCCTATATAATTTTCCTATTATATTTTGCATATATGATTTTATTTATTCTGTGAGGTTACCCGATACAATTTAGAACTGTGCATTGTATCATACGTAACTGCGAAAGACCTAAATATAATTTTATTGCGTTTTAATTAAAGAAACATTTTGAGGCTCGAAGGAAGCTAGCTAACTTATTGGATGTTAACTTCTTCAGTTACCCTAAATATGAATGTCGACTGCCAGACATGATTGGATAATTTCTTTGTTTTCTCTAATTTTATGTCCACTGAAAACGTAATTTTAATCAGTTTTGTTTTGTGTTTTCGTATGTTTCAACTTATATACATGCAGCCTGGGTAAAGTTACAGCAGAGTAGTTTTATAGGGCAGTGTCCTTTAAGGGGGAGGGACATTGGGAAAAAGGGGGAGACAAAAGGGAGTGAGTCATGCAGTCAGGCTAAAAGAGAGTACCGTTTTCTTTATTACTGAAGAAATAATTACTGAATTTATTTTCCTGTATTGCTGGAATTTAGGTTGCAGATGCTACACTCTGGAGTCTGATCTAATGCAAGTGGGGAGTTAGGAGACAGTATAGTTGTGTGGAATGCAAAGTTGTTTCGTAGTGTAATTTCTTCAGTTGCCGTATTCGCGCAGCTATACTATTAAAAATAAAGAAAACCTAAACACAGCATTGGAAGATACCTGTTGGCCGCACCGGATAGCAACCCAGGTGACCTGGCAAAGCTTGGTGTTTGCTCCGGCAACAAGGGAGTAGCAGTTACAAAGACGACGGGAATTTCCCAGGAACTCTAGCAAAGCACATATGTTAGGGATTCAGTCATACTGTTTGTATATATATACTGGTATATATTTATAAGAGTACTGTTCTGTCAATTTTGACGCTTGTTTTACATCCAGCTGTATTATAGAAGTTTGTAATAGAAGTGTATTAGGTTTTCTTTAGGAAGTTAGGGGAAAGTATCCCGGTTTCATTTGTACGCAAACGGTTAATTAATATAACTTATTGTTTAGTTCTGAAGGCAGTATAAGTTTTGTTTGCCCTTAGAGGGTATTAAGTAGTTTACTTTAGTTAGTTCTTCTCTTAGACCTGGCAGTCGATGGGTATGGTTTATAATCGGTGCGTTTTCCATATTCAGGCAAACAAACTGTAAGCCACACATTATTTCCATTAAGTGTGCAGTAAACCTTGAAGGTTTGGGAGCCCTATCTATTTGTTTTACAGTACTGTGTCTTCTTCTTTATTTATAGTCCTAGAGCAGTGGTTAAATACAACCTATCTTTGCTTTGGGTATAGGCATCACCATGAATAGAAACTTAAACATATTCAAGGGTACCAGGAAACCCCATTGCTTCAATTGTTGTTACTGTTAGCCGACAGGGGTTACATTCACTACCCGTCAAAAGTTTTAGAACACCCCCATTTTTCCGGTTTTTATTTAAATTTAAGCAGTTCAAGACAAGTGAATAACCTGAATTGGTACAAAGGTAAATGGTAAACTGCCAGAGGGTTGACTCCTACACCATCAAAAGGCCAACAGTTTCCAGATTTAAACGTGTCAGGGACAGGTGTGAGGGGCCCCATGATAGGAGATGGTGTGAGGGTCAAAGTTTGGCCCCAGGACAGGACACGGTGTGAGGGAGGGATTTGGACCCCAGCACAGGACATGGCGTGAGGGTGGTAGGTGGGCCCCAGGACAGGACATGGTGGGAGTTGGGCCCCAGGACCAGACATGGTGTGAGGGTGGGAGGTGAGTCCCAGGACAGGACAGGACACGGTGTGAGGGTTGGAGGTGGGTCCCTGATAGGACATAGTGTGAGGGTTAGAGGTGGGTCGCTGACAGGACATGATGTGAGGGTGGTAGGTGGGCCCCAGGACAGGACATAGTGTGAGGGTCAGTGGTGGGTGCCCTTACAGGACATGGTGTGAGGGTGGGAGATGGGCCCCAGGACCATACAGGACACGGTGTGAGGGGGGGAGGTGGTCCCCAGGACAGGACATGGTGTGACGTTCAGACGTGGGTCCCTGACCGGACATAAGGTGAGGGTGGGAAGTGGGCCCCAGTACAGGACATGGTGTGAGGGTGGGAGATGGGCCCCAGGAAAGGAAATGGTGTGAGGGCTGGAGGTGGTCCCCTGGACATGACATAGTGTGAGGGTCAGAGTTGGGCCCCAGGACAGGACAAGGTGGGAGGATCGGATGTCGGGCTCCTAAACCGGACATGGTGTGGGGGTCGGAGGTGAGGCTCCAGTTCAGGACATGGTGTGTGGGTTAGAGGTGGATCCCTGACAGGACATGTTGTGAGGTTGGGAGGTGGGTCCCTGATAAGACATGGTGTGAGGTTGGGAGGCGGGCCCCAGGACAGGACATGGTGTGAGGTTCAGATGTGGGTCCATGAGGGAGGTGGACCCCAGGACAGGACATGGTGTGAGGGTGGGAGGTGGGGCCCTAGGACAGGAAATGGTGTGAGGGTCAGAGGTGGGCTCCAGGACAGGATTTAGTGTGAGGGTGGTAGGTGGGCCATAGGATAGGACTTGAAGTGAAGGACAGAGTAGGGCCCAAGGATAGGAAACGGTATTAGTGTCGGAGGTGGTGCTCCAGGACTGGATACGGTGTGTGGGTCAGAGGAGGGTTCCTGACAGGACATGGTTTGAGGGTGGGAAGTGGGCCCCAGCACAGGACACTGTGTGAGGGTCGCAGGTGGGCCCTTGGACAGGAGACTGTGTGATGGTGGGAGGTTGGTCCCTGATAGGACACGGCGAGAGGGTCAGAGTTGGGTCCCAAAGAGAAGGCTGGGGCGAGACTGGCACGGCATCGACAAAGGCGGTGGCGACCATGGCCCCAGAGAAGGAGATCCCCTTGAGTCCTACAGAGTGGCGAGCAGCATTGTGGGGTGAACTAAAGATAGACCTGAGGCAACAGGTACAACGACTGAGTCGAGTGCTGAGAGAAGGACTGGTAACACCCGTACCATGGTTGGCCTAGGACGAAGACACACTACGGGACCAGTACCTTGCTGGGTTAGTAGCTGGGCCCCTGAAGCAAGAACTACAATCGCTGGTACAGCGAGAGCCGGCGATGACATTTGCCCAGGTCTGGAAGGAAGCACTGGCCTTGGAGTTGGAAGACAGAATGGCAAGTGGCATTGTGGGCGGAGCTAAAGGAAGATCTGAGACAACAGGTACGAGAGCTGTGAGAGTCCTGTGCTACATGAAGAACAGGCAAGACCTTTTCCCATAGAGGCCCCAGGGTGTCTGCCCTGTCCACTCCACAGAAAGAGTGTCGGTTGGAAGGAGAAGGAGAAGGAGAGGAATGTTTGCTGCCCATGAGGAAGATTTCGGTCGAACGGAAGCAGTTTACCACCATATTCCCACTGGAAGCAGGCCCCTATCGCGGGAACGTTACCGGCCTGTCCCGCCCTCCATGTATCAAGAACTTTGGGGTCTGATCCAGCAAATGAGGATTACTGGAGTGATCACCAAATGCAGCTGCCCCTGGGCCGCCCCTGTTGTTTTAGTGAGGAAAAAGGATGGGTCCTTGAGATTCTGCGTAGATTATTGCTGGGGGCACTCACCAACTTGGCTCGTAGCTGCTCGAACGCCAACTGACACTGGGGCATCCACATGATGGGGGTATTTTTCTATGCGGGCGTTGCCCCCACCAGCAACCCATGAAAAGGGGCGGCGATCTTGGCAAAAGCAGGGATGAAAAGCGGATAGTAACCCACAAACCCCAAGAACAACCACACTTGCTGTAATGTAGAGGGAACCACCCACTCCTCTACTGCTGCAATCTTCTCAGGGTCGGGGCCCAGCCCTTACTCACCTGGTGCCCGAAGTTGCCCACTTGTTACTTCAACCCAAACTCGTGCAGTGTCTGAAAAACTCATTCCAAATGTTTCAAGTGAGTATCAAAGGCAAATACACAATAATATCATCAGGCCATAGACGAAGGGCTGCAAGTATAAACACAACACAGTATATTAAACCATGTACACACATCACCAAACACATTTACCTTTATGTTTTGTAAATTTAAAAAAATCACAGAGCCACCCGTTTTGGAACCGACGACATCCAGTCTAATGGTCCAATTGTTGCTGTGGTGCAGGATGCCTCACGTGATTGCTCGAAAGACCCAGCCAACTAGGGGGAACCACCAATAATGGTGCGACAACAGGAATGGTTCTTATCTCCAAAACATTTCTAATAACCACCGTCCCTTCACTATCACAGTCCCCCTATTGACTATATGCAAGTTTTAAAAGATGCGTTTTTAATCTTGCTTTAAATATAGAGACTGTGTTCAATTCCAGCACAATTTTTGGGAGGCTCTATATGCAAATGCTCTACCTCCAGATTTTGATTTGGATATTCTTGGTATATATAGATTCCTCTTGTGAGCGAAGTAATCTTTATGGGACATACGGGACTATAATATTTGTTAGATACGAGGGAGCTAGCCCAACTATAACTCTAAAAGATAACAGAAGTAACTTAAAAATAGCCCGCTGCCTTATTGGCTGCCAATGTAATGAAGCCAACACTGGTGTGATGCGATCATATTCCTTACACCTAGATCCTAGCAGCAGCATTCTGAACAACGTGTAATGTATTTGTGGCAGTATATGAGCCACCTGATAATATAGAATTACAAGAATCAAGTTTGGAAGTAGCAAAAGCGTGGATTAATTTCTCTGCATCCCGATCACCTAAAAAATGTTTAATCTTGGCAATGTTTCTCAGGTGGTAGAATGCTATTCTAGCCATATATTTAGTATACCAGTCAAAAGAAAGATCTGGATCAATTTTAACTTTAATTAATATACTCTATCAGCTTTCCATCTAGGTCCAGCACATGGTCATTGAATCTTGTACGATGGCCTTTTTGGCCAAGGATGATCATTTCTGATATGTCAAAATTCAACAATAACAACAATTAGGGTAATGTTAAAAGTATAGTTTCCCTAACACTTCCGGTGGGAATATAGTGGTAAACTGTTTCTGTCCGACCGAAATCTACCTCATGGGGAGCAAACACTCCTCTCCATCGCCCCAGTAGGGCCTCCAACCGACAGACATCCACCTCCACCACATCATAATACTGAAACTGGAAAACAACATCCCCTTCGGCATCTCCCCAGGCTCGACATGTTAGAGCCTGGCCATTGGCTGGCGCTGGGGAAGGGTAAGAACAAAGGTTTAACAGTTTGATAGGAACTTTACCCTGTCGCACCCATGCCACCAACCTAGCCACCTGCCATTATGAGGTGCTGTCAATAGCCTCCACACACACCCAGTGTTTGGCCCGGTGCGAGAATTCGGCTACGTGGGCCCACAACACCATCTCATAGTTGGGTGGAATCCGTACAGGTGGCTGACGGTTTTGTCGGGCAGTCCCCACCACTGTGGCACATTCACCCTCAGCCTCTATTCGCCGGCAGACTGCAAAGAGCTGCTCCCATTTCTCCATTCCCCCAGCTGTTCCCCGGAACCTTGCCCATTGGGTGTATGGCCCTCAATTGTTTTCCTCACCTGGGACCCTGTATCCAAAATGCATGGCAGTTTGACACCATCTACGAGGACCTCCACCCCTGGACACTCCCCTACTATGTCAGGCTTAAGGATGGCAGTGTTACCCTCTACCTAAAGTAGTTTATAGCCAGCTCACCTCTTCAGGGTCAGCAGAGACGTTTACAATTTACTGCACATAAGCCCCATCTTGCTGCTTCAATTTTGGGGTTTTGTCACGAGAATTTTCTCTTAGTTCGACTTTTCTCCATCTACCCAGAGTGCCCTCTTAACACCCCATTATCACTCAGGGACCCGAGACTGCAGAATCAGTTCTTTATTCAGAGAGCCCTGCCCCAGGGCGCCCCAGGGCCTTCTTTTATTACACAGAACCTGGTACGGTCCCTCCCACCGGGGGTGTTTCCAATCTTTCTTCTTTATCGACCATATCCACACCCAGTCTCCTGGCTCCACGCAGTGTGTCACCTGCTGTTGAATAACTCCTGTAGGGCACAAAATCTTAGCCATTTGTTTTTGGTTAGAAAATATGTTTCTCATGTGCTCGGCCATAGTATCTTCAGCCTCTAAGGCTGCTCTACCTATGTTTCCTAATTCAGGCATCCGGTATGGTCTCCCGAACACTTTTTCGAATGGGGACAAGACGTCCTGACCTGGGGTTATTCGAATAGTCATTAGAACTATTGGTAAGCATTGTACTCAATTTTTTCCAGTATAGGTCTTTCTTAACTTGTTTTTAATAGTTCTGTTCATCCGCTCAATTAGGCCTGCTGATTGGGGATGATACGCACAATGTTTTTTCATACTTTTATGTTCAACCTTTGTCCTATATTATCAATGGTTTGGTTCACAAAGTGAGTGCCGTTGTCGGAATATATGGTTTCTGGTATTCCGAATCTGGGAATTATTTCTTGGCACAGTGCTTTGGCAACAGTGCTTTGGCCGAGGCTGTTGGGAATGCTTCCACCCATTTTGTATATTAGTCTATTATGGTTAAACACCATTTTTTCCCCTCACTTTTATTCAATTCGATAAAATCCATTTCTAGCTGCTGGAATGGATATTTGGCCGGCGGATATGTGCCCGTTCCTGCCTGTCGGCAGCCTTGCAAATTATGTTGTGTGCATACCACGCACCTGGAACAAATATTTTTGAAATAGTTAGTTATACCGTGGGTGCTAAAATGCTTCTTTACCATCTCTACTATCCCCCTGTTGATACATAGCTATGCCCATGTATCAACACTGCAGCATATCGAAATAGGGATTTAGGTAATATTGGTAAGTTATGTTGGTACCATATCCCGTCGACTTGTGTAGCCCCCGGTTCTCAGTATGTGATCATTAATTTCCAATTCCTCTTTCATTGTCTGTTTTGCAACCTCCAGTGGTTTAGACCCTGCCTTTTTTGCTTCTTCGTCTGCTTTGCGGTTTCCCTTGCTAATGTCATCGTTTCTCGTGGTGTGTGCTTCAAACTTGCAAATTGTTATTTGACTTGGGAGCATTATTGCATCCAATAAGTCTACGAACATAACCTCCCCTTCCGATAGGGCGATGTCTGTTAGGTCTGGCCTGGGCAACACAATTTTTTTAGTTTTGGCTATGGCTATTGAATTGTGGGGTTCTCCTGCCTCTGCTGTTGGAATTAATGTGGCTGGATTTAGAGTAGTACATCTTTCGATTGTGACATTAGGTATATTTAACAGGGTAATTATGCAGGCTAGGTGTTTTGCTGGTGACATGTACGCACTTCGTCCAGTTTTGAAGAATAGTATGCAACGAGCCTATTCCTATCCTCATATTGCATCTTTTCTGGAGGGGTTCAGCGTTCTCCTTTCTTGTGTTAAGGTGTGACCCAGGCATACTACCGTTTCTTGCCACAGTTGTAATTTATTTTAGCTCACTTTATGCCCCTGTTCTGCTAGACATCGTAAGAGGTTTAGGGTGTCTTTTTTACAGCCATCCTGGATAGGGTTGGCTAGTAGAATATCATCTATGTCCACAAGGATCTGACTTCCCCTTTTTGGATCGAATTCTCCTAGGCTCCGTGTGATGGCTTGGCTAAAAATCGTCTGGCTTTCTGTATACCCCTGGGGAAGCCTGGCATATGTCCATTTCCTACCTTTGAACGTGAACCCGAATCACCCCTGGCTATCCGGGTGTACTGGGATACTGAAAAAAACCATTGGTTAGATCAATAACCATGAAGTATGCATATTCTGGCAATATATAAATCTGGTACACACGGGGCCGTCGGAATGACACTATTATTAACCCCTTATAAGTCAATAATCATCCTCCAGTCCTGGCTGGGTGCTGCCTTTTTAACTGGAAACAGAGGTGAATTGCAATAGGCGTCATCGATCAATCGATCAATTTTATTTTTATACAGCGCTTTTCACATGTTGCCATGTCACAAAGATGCTTAACATACAGAAAACTACAATACGTCTCAGGCCTGACCCCCCAAAAGCATGCCAGTGGCAACAGTGGCAAGGAAAAACTCCCTAGGCTGGCAGGAAGAAAGCTTGAGAGGGGCCCATCCTTTGCTGGCCGGCACTGGGAGTAGAATTAAATAATTGAAATGTCCATGATCTGCGAGGCCCTCCGGTAGAGGAGTTCCAAAAAAAAAGTAATATCCGGAAGAGAGAGGGGTAGGGGCCCTGGATATGATGATGGTCAGGATGATCTTAAATTCATCCTGATGATCAACCCAACAAATTTATAGAACACACATTCGATATTAATACCGATATAGTTATTTCCCCACCAGAGGGTTCGTGTTTTATTGTCACTGGCGAAGAGAGTTGTTCTTCGAATTGGTGCCCTGATGCAGACCGTACAATGATACTTTTTCCGTTTGTTCCTAAATCTTCTGGCACTTCTGATCTACATATTGCTTATTGCATATTACATACATGCCCCCGTGTCACAAAGGAACCTGACTTTCTTTCCCAATATGGTCAGTGTCAGAAATGGTTTTTGTTCCTGTTTTAACGCTAAATCGATCACCGCTAACTCTAACACTTCGCCTATTTTGACTTCCCCTTCATTTTCTTCCCCTTCGCTACTCTCACTTGCCTCTTCCCTCTCATCTAGTCACGCCTCCATCTCCTCTTCCTCATCATCTGTCTACATTCTTGTATTTTAGAAAAATCTGCATGCCTGTGATAGAACTCTCGCAAGTTGTCACATAGTTCAGTAATTTTTCCTGCATATTCCCATCCTTCAGCCCAAGGAATCACGGCTCCCTGCTCGTTCCAAGGGTCCCAGTTCCCTCAAACTGCCGCCCAATCCTTACCTACCACCTGTCTTACCGGCCTTTCTACTTCATTTGTATTTAATTTAAAACTGGCTGCTAGTCCTTCCACATCTCTTTGGAATGCCACTATTTCCATCCTTGGGTGTGTCACCCCTTACATTTCTTTATCAGAAATTCAACTAGGATTGCGAGGTTGCCTACGTCCAGGTGTCCGTCGAACTCATATTTATTTTTCCATCTTTCACAATACTGCGCATTTCTTTTATCTTTTAATTACATATAACGCTCATCCCCGGTACATTCTTGGGTCTCTTTAGATGACCCTTTCCCCATTATCGCGCGATATTTAATGGACTAGTCCTCCCATGGTTCTTATTCTACGTTGAACCTAGAATTCAGTTTTTATGAATTCTTCTTTCCTTCCATGCTTTATCTCATTCAGTTTGTTATCATCACATAGAGAATCTCGTTTAGAATGAAAAGTGTAAACAGAAACCTAGCACACATGCATGTATCCTTTGAATAAAGATTACTGACCTGTTCTGCAGTCGGGATTTCAGTTCGTTGGATCTCGTCACCGTCCCTGTCGTGCAACCAGCTCGCCACCGGCCTGGGGAAACCCCAATTCAGGGGTCAGGTCTTTCCTTCACGGATCCCTATGTCAGCCCATGCATGGATTTCGGTTTCTCACTGGAATGACAGGAACAGGTATTGAGATCCGGCTCGAAGGACCAAGTTGTCACGAGAATTTTCTCTTAGTTCAACTTTTCTCTATCTACCCCAAGTGCCCTCTCCGGAAGTTGTAAGGCTCCGGAGTTAACACCCCATCATCACTCAGGGACCGGAGACTGCAGAATCAGTTCTTTATTCAGAGAGCTCTGCCCCATAGCGCTGGGGGCCTTCTTTTATTACACAGCATTGAGTTCCCACCCTCTGTTTGGACCATCGCTTCACTCCTCCTTAATCTCGACCTCCCGGCTTCCTGTCTTGCTTTGCAACACCATGGTTTCATAATACTGTCTGGGGTGTATTCTTCTCTTTTTCTTTTTCCTCATTTTACTCTTGGTTCACATGATACTGGGTGGTTCATATACATATTTTAATTTTTACACATTTTGCTAATTCTTCTATCAGGTTTGCACGAACTTAGCGCAATATACTGGCACTGCAGGGGCTGACTGTGCAGGGTCTGTAATCCCAAGGGGCAGCACAGACGTTTAATGCAAAAACGCCCCATCTAATGGCCTTCATTTAGATTTCTGTGCAGCCTTAGCACCATCCAGAGGCATTGCGAGGGCTAACTGTGTAGTCACAACCATCCCAAGGGGCAGCCAAGACGTCAACTCAAAAAAAGCCCCCTCTAGTGACCGTTATCAGTTTAGCTGTCTGTGCTAAGGCACAGTCCAAAGGCACTTCAGGTACTCTCTGTGCAGTTGCCACCATCTAGTGGCCTCAATTTTACTATCTGGGCTGTTTTTGTGAAGTCCATAGGCACCTCAGGGGCTGACTGTGCAGTCTCTGCCATCCAAAGAGGCAACACAGGTGTTTACTGCACAAAAGCTGCCTCTAATGTCCTCAATTTTGGTGTTTGCGTGACCTTAGCACAGTCCAAAGGCCCTCCAGGGGCCTATTTCGCATAAGATACCATTCACAGAGACAGCATTGATGTTTACTGTAAAAAAGCCGCCTCTCATGGCCTCAGTTTTGTTTTTGGCTCGGCCTAAATGCAGTCCAGAGGCACTGCAGTGGCTTACTGTGCAGTTTCTTCCCTCCCAAAGGGCAGTACAGGCGTTTTCTGCATAGAAGCCCACTCTAGTGGCCTCCATTTAGCTGACTGTGCAGCCTTTGCATAGTCCAAAGGCACTTCAGGTGCTCACTGTGCAGTTGCCACCATCGCAAGGGGCAGTTGATGCCTCATCGCAAAACTGATGCCTCAATTTTGCTGTCTACACACCATTACCGCAGTAATCAAAAGCTACCTCTATTGGTCTCAATTTTGCAATAGGCGCAAACTTTGCACTCTTCAGAGACACTGCAGGGGCTGACTGTGAAGGGTCTGCAATCCCAAAGGCAGCACAGGTATTTACTACAAAAAAATAACCCTTTAATGGCCGCAATTTTGCTGTTTGGGTAACCTAAACACAGTCCAGAGGCATTTCAGTGGATGACTGTGCAGTCTTTGCCATTCCAAGTGGCAGCACAAGCGTTTACTTCACAAAAGAACCATCTAGTGGCCTAAATTTAGCTGTCTGCACATCCTTAGCGCAGTCCAGAGGCATAGGTGCTTATTTCACTATTACTACCATCCCAAGAGGAAGCGCAGGCGTTTACTGCACAAATGCCGGCTCTAATGTCCTCAATTTTGGTGTTTGCATGAAGATGCAGAGGCCTTCCAGGGGCTGGCTGTGGAGCCTTAATGCAGTCCAGAGGCCTTTCAGGAGCCTATTTCGCATAAGCTATCATCCATAGCGCCAGCACTGATGTTTACTGTAAAAAAGTAATGCCCTCAATTTTGTTGTTTGCTCGATCTAAGTGCAGTCCAGAGGCACTGTAGGGGCTTACTGTGCAGTTTCTGCCCTACCAAAGGGCAGTACAGGTATTTTCAATGGCATTTATTGCACAAAACCTACCTCTAATGGACTCCATTTTGCAATATGTGCAATCATATATGGAACCTTTGCTCACTTCAGAGACACTGGTGGGGCGGACTGTGCAGTCATCGCTATCCCAAGAGTCAGCAGAGATGATCCCTCTACTGGGATCAATTTGGATGTAGCGTGTTTATTAGTTTTAGTATGTGAATGTTGCTAATGTCTCATTACATTTACACCGAACTCCGTCCCTCAACCCACCTGGACATTTTCAATTTCATACACCCCGTCCCTCAGGTTTTACTACACTAACCACATAAAAGTCACCCACAAAGTCTCAGCGACTTTCTTTTGACTACTACCTGCCCGCGCAGACCTCTCCTTGATCCGCAAGGAGAGCGTTATTCACAGGATTTAGAAACTACGCCTGTATCCTACACGGCACGCTCTGTTAACTGGACGTCTTATTTCTTACACGCTGAACTCCGTCCCTCAGTTCCACAGAGTCAAGACAA
>JAOVYW010021173.1:8749-33095 GCA_025775045.1 Hiodon tergisus | reverse complement strand
ATTAATGCCTATGGATTTAGAATTGGATGTCATAAAAGCTCCTGTAGGTGTAATGTGTAGGTGTCCCAATACTTTTGCCCATATAGTGTATATTTTCAACATTTCAGACATAGTGATGCTTTTTCATAAATGATTGAGGCAATGGCTGTGTTAATACTTATTCTAAAAGTAGTATGAATCTTAACCAAAAACGGCCAACAGAGAAAGTAACTAGATTCCTCAACCATCTGCTAATAGTTTTTCTGCTTACTGTTAGTGGGCCTGTGCTAATGTATACTGACTTTGTGTTACTACAAACTGATATATAATGGATACAGATTATAAACATATCTCGGAGACAAGCTGTTGACAAGGAATATAGAAGTTGAGTGTTTCAGCAAACTACACCCCATTGTCATTTGTAATGGGTAATTATGTATTATTATTCGTATGGGTTATACACAACAATAACAAATGGTTCATCAGACTAATCAGAAATGTGCTGAACTTGATGAATGGAGAAAGCACTGATTAACAGTGTTTAATGATGCTATTTGAATTGTACAGATTTGCTCTGGAAGTGCATGGTTCTGAAATCCCACTCAGTGGTCAAGACAGATCATGGGTTTAGTTCCAAGGTTGAGCTTGGCGGGTGTACCTTTGTGCTCTATAACCATATCAATAATAATGATATATATTTATAATGTATAAATAAGTAAATGGCAAAATAAATAATTATCCTTGCCATTGTCTCTCTAGCACTGCCACAGCTACCTCACTGAGCAGATGGGTATTCCAGTGTGGGGGTCATATGCCATCTTTGCCCTAGCTACCCTGTTCTCTGGTCTGGCCTTGGGATTGGTGAGTGCACATTGAAACATGTTGAGAAGTATTATAAGTGGATGTGTCACCTCTGATTGTCCGGTGTAGGAAAAGTCCACTTCCCCATAGAGCTACTGTCAAAGTGAAAAAAATTCAAGTTGCATAACTGGGGCTGAAAGGCCTCTGCCCACCCATTGTGTTACAGTGCTATTGTGTTTGGGCTTAGTTTCTTCTACTTCTACACGTTCTGGTTCAACTGGTTTTTCGCTGATTTTCCCCTCTCCAGATCCTGGTTTTTATTGCCGACTGTGTCTTCCCATCTCGACGATTCACCTCACAAAACTATTACCAGAGTAAGTGCAATTCCAAGCTATGAATTTAAAGAATTTAGAGAATGACCTTTCCCTACAATTGTCCATGCTAAAAGAACCCCATTGTTGTATAATTCAGTATTACGCAGAAGCTGAACTGAAATACCACATTGTTGTGCTGTGTGTAATGTTGTTTGTAACACTGGTTTACAGAGAAACAGGCTCTGGAGCAGGCTCGGCTAATGAAGCATCTGGAGGATGAGCATGAGGCAGACGGGGAGGAGGACGAAGATGACGAGGATGAGGAGGAGGGTGAGCAGGAGGAGATCTGGAGGAAGAAAAGAGGTGTGCCTGAGGGCCACCAGGAGCCCACGAGGGCCCACGAGGGCCTCCCTGAGGAAACTCTGCGACGGCGGGTCCTAGACACACACGAGGAAGAGGACACCTAGAGACGAGAACGGCAGACATCCCCAAACGGCGAGGAGTGATGGAGGAGCCTGAAACGGAGCAGCAGCCGTGACCACTCAGGAGGCGACGTGGCCGGCCGTCTGTGCTTCCTGTCTTCTTTCTATCGGCCTCTCTGAGTGCTTGCCAGAACGTCCCATTGCGCACATCACCAGCACACTCTCCCAAGGACAGGCGACCAAATTCATTATGGATGTTAGCATATTTTTTTGAGGTTAGATGTGGTTATTGTATGTAGTATAACTGATTTTGTAGTTCTTTATTATATTTATTTTATCCCATTAATATGATCTCTCCAAAACCGACAATGGACATTTATTTTGCGGTGTCCTCTGGGAATCTTTGGTTTGTTTTTTGTTCTGGCTATTTTAATTACTTTTATATATTTACCAGCATGCTTTCCTATTGCCTCACAGAAACCTTGTTATTCTGACGTCTTCACATGCCACTTACTTAGTGCTTATCTGCTGTATTGCAGGCACTAATCTAAGCATTCATTTGATTTGAATAGAGGTCCCCATCTCTGCGTGCCGGCATGTTGATGGCCGTGGGAGGAACATGGTGACCTTTTAATTTGGGGAGAAAGAGTGCTGCAGAGACTAAAATGTGTGGCTATTAAAAAAATAAAAAAGACGGTGCTTGCCCTAACCCTCCTCATGCTGTTTTTCTCAAGCAATGTAGGCAGCTATTCCAGCTTTGGGGTCTGGGGGTTTCCAAAAGGAAGCCGCGAGCATTGTCTTAGATAAGTAGCAAATCTCATGCCCTTATTTATTTAAATTGAATTAATATTTTTTAGAGTGTTTAAAATTGTTATTTGAATTCTGAAGACATCTTTTAATTTTTCTGTGTTACATGCAGTGTCAACTTAATATTTTATCTTGTATGTGAGTCTGAGAATTTCTTTCATTCACATTTGGGTTAGATGGGAATTTTTGTCTGCTGATTGGTATGTAGCTTTACTTTTCTTTTACCCTGACACAGTTAACACAAAACAAGAACATAAAATCTTGCAACAAAATGTCTTTGACGATAATATTTGAAGTATTAGAGAACCGCCTTGTTCATTTGCTGCGTTTCGGCAGTATTTCTGGCCGGAGCTCCAGCCATTCCTTCACTGTCCCTTCTGTGTAAGGGAAGACTAGGACACTTACAAACATCAGCTATCTATAGCATGTTATGGAGGAAGAGCGGGTGATACCTTTGCTCTAGTTTTGCAGCGTTGTTCTGTTCCCTTTTTGGAACATCAGCGGTGTCTGCTGAATGAAGTCCACTCGGAACTGTGATATCCTTCTGAAGAGAAAACAATGGACAGGCACATGTCACATACTGTAGCAAGTAGCTAAAACATGTTATTCTGTTTAGAATATTAGAGATGGTATAGCACAAACTGGGAGTGCTACCTCCTGAAATGAATAAGGGGTCTCTTGCAGCTAGGGAGTAACTTTCTAGCATAATGAATATGGGATGTTTTGAGTTTAAAAAAAGATTCTGTATGGAAACAAAAGACAGCAAGGCACTGTTGGGAACTCAAATCACAAGTGACACCATCACAGCTTGTCTCTCTAATTTCTGTATTCATGTATTTGTACCATGTGTCTTAGCTGCTAGATTTTCAATTCTCCACAGAAGTTTTGTTTGCTTGAGTCTTTGGCACTACACCAACGGTGCTGTGTTAGGAAAGATGGATCTGTGAGGATCCATGGGTGCCTTCCCAACATTAAGTCTGCTCTTTTCTGTCTTAATCTGGCAGAACTGATGAGATGGTGGCTGACTGATAGGACCCGTAGTCCCCCATCCTTACTTTCAGATCAACTGTTGTACTTACCTCATTTGGAAAGAACATAACTCACGACTGACTGCTTGCTTTACACCTTGTGGTATGAACAAACGTTTGTTAAATAAAGATACTATTCAACACCCAACCGGTATACAAGTTTGTTGTTAAATGTGTCTTTCTGAAGACTCTTTTTTGTTAGAGGTGGACAGGCTAACTCACCATGTGAGTATAGCTATCCAGATCAAATTAAGCTCCCTGTTGAAATCTCCATAGGGTAGCCATCTGTTTGCTTATTTCTCCAAAACTGCGTATTTGGTGCAGAAACCACGTCAAGCTTACTCATGTGACAGATTTTAACAGAACAAGATATAAATTTAGTATAAAACATTACACTCTTGAAAGAATAATACATTTAAATTTAAATTTAATTTCGGTGTAATTTATTATTTTTGCATTAATCATTTAAAAATAAAATCAGAATAATATTTAATGAAAAATGGTACATTATTTCTCTACCAGTAAAATAGGTCAGAATTTTAATTAACAATTTTCAATATTATGTGGGCAATTTTAGTTAAAATAAATATTGTAACGATGAAAAGACAAGTTAAAATGTTTTCACCATAAGAAATCCAATAACAGGGATTTTTTTTTCTGGATTGTAGTCAACACAACTGTGAATGCGCTGTAATACCGCTGCTAAACAGCGGGTGGGGATATTATGTAACACAATAATTAAATCCTAATATTTTAATTACATTACCAGTGTTAAATGATTCTGCTATATGTGTTGAGTATCAGTTTATTCCCAGAGGATACTCTAAACACCAAGGAAATGTGACATGTCAGATTAATTCACTTTGCATAACAAAAGGCCCATGGTAAAGACCTACGCTGATGCATCACAGTTCTTAATCTTGGAAAATTTTGGTTCATCTCATGTTAAGATGAGTCATTTGTAAATATTGCTTTGGCTTTATGGGCAGCCATTTCAAGAACCATTTACAGAGCCATTTTGTTGTGGTATTTAGACCCGGTAATGTTACACTATAAGAATTGAATTCACTTGGTCATCACTCTCATACAAAAGTCTAAAAGGTTTAAAGAGAGGTGTTCAGGAGAGATCTCAAACCACTGCTATTATTGCAGTCTGAGTAGCCTTCCATACGCACTCTGTCAGCCTAAGGAGCACCTTTTAAGGAAGGCTTGCCCTCTGTATTTTTTGTGCAGTATTGTTTACAAAGCCAACAAGCATCAACAAGTCCTTCATTATGTTTCCTACTTACTATCCACTCTGAGTTGTATTGTATAAAGCCGGAAGCAGTAAAATCAGGTTCTCTGTTGTTTTTGAGTATTCCCTTAATTTCCCCAATTTAAGAAGGGGACAGAGTTCTGTTTTCTTTTGGCTTTCTGTACACATGAGTTTGAATTATAACGTCCTTGTAAAATGCCCATTTAATTTCACTATGTACCATTTAGTCTTTCCACCAACCACCAACCACTAACCAAACCACAACAAGGGTGCTTCTAATTGAATATCTTTGCTTAAAAATAATGTGTACCACAGTATTTTAATCTTAGGAAATTCTATTAGATATAGCATAATATCTCTAATTACAGCAAGCTCCCTGTCGAAGAGTACACATTTGTGATTGCATATTTGAGCGTGAGAAAGAGTGAATTTACTGTAGTGCAACACCAGGTCACCCTAACCCTGTTCATAAATCACCATGGAGACAAGAGTCCCATGAGTCCACTGAATGCTGAGTCTCTAAACAAGGGCACGCTGCCCTCGTCTTGCTCACTTGCTCCTTATGATGTATGATATTTAACAGGGACATGGTGATGGAGTCAACATTTGGGGGGACCAAATCTGCCAAATAGCACCTTTTATTTTATTTATATTTTTTATATCAATATTTGGGGGGGGACAATATATAATATATATTATAATTACGGCGGGGGACACAGGGATGGAAAAGTGCTAGTAGTAGCAATGAGAAAGCCCTTGTATTTGCAGTTTGGTTTGGAAGAAGACAAAAACTGAGTGAATTATATAGTGAATTACAGCCTTCCGTCAAATCAAACTGAGGAACTAGAACTTAACTCACTTTTTCCACCTCAATGCTGAGACCCAGACCACAAGCAAAATACAAATTTTGTGATTTTTTCCCCCACACTCGGCTAAATGTATGGACTGTGTGGGTTGCTTAGCCACATTGCAAAATTCAACATAATAAAATAAATCAAGTTGAAAAAACCTTGGTCCACATCTCAAACATTGAAAAGCTATGTACTTTAAGTCATACAACAAACTGCATGTTTTAGTGAACAGAAGGGTTATGGACAAAGTCTCTGGTTGTGTATTAAAGGTAAGAAACACATCTGTGTGTGTCGAGTCCTTGTATAATTCCTGTTTTTCTCCTCCTCCTTTGAGACTCACAGGTCGACAAAGTTGCCTAAGAATTGCTCCGTGTTTTTAACATCCATTGGAAATATCTTGCCTACTCCTAGGTAACCAGTCACGAGTGGCAGAAAGACCGGAATCTACTGTTTTCCTAACATTAATGGATATATTGTGCAAATCTTGACAGCTTGTTTTGGACATGGCTCGTAGGTTATTTCTGATCTAAGAGACATTTGGGCATATCATGTTGGAGCTCTTTTCTGCTCTCTAGGCTTGAGGGTCATTTTTGCTCGTTGTCATATGAATCATCAGTTGCTCTGTCAATATGTGGACAGGATTGCAGGGAATGTACTATTTTAAACCGGGAAGAATTAAAGGGATACTGAAATATAGATTTGGCTCCATTTTGATCTGGAGAAGCAAGACAGAACAAAATGGCAGTTTAATGGGACTTTAAAATAAAATATTAGAACATGTGTTTCTTGTGTGTTCTAAGGTTTTGTTTCGTAGAGTAGGTTAAGGATGCTGTAGACATCAAATGTAACAGAACTGGCACAGTCCAGAAATACTGAAACTGAATACTGAATAACAAGGCACAGGAAATACATCAGACCGATTGTTGACATTTTGTTTTTATATTTTCAGTTAAATACACTGTTCTTATGTTCTAATGTTGCAAGAGTTCTAGGTCATTGCAGCCTGCAGCCAAACGGGTTCTCTCAAACCACAGGCATTCAGCAGAAATACATCTGCGCTATTTGATCTGGATTTTGTTTCTTGGTTCATGAGTGAGAGTGAAGTGTAAGGTGAAATGGAATTTAAGGCTATGTTTGTTATGGATCCTGGATTCTCTGATGTCCCCGACATCTTGGTTAAACCTTAAAAAATTGAAAAGGACATTATGCAATCAGTGGAAACTTTTTGGGCAACTGTCAGAGCAATCTTTTTGTTTCTTCTGAAGCTGGACACTTAAAAATATACAAAAAGTTGTGTTTTATAAATAATAGTCTTTGCTCTTGTAATACATGTATATTTAAAGTAAGCCTAGAGTTCTAGTATTTAAAACAACTAGTATTAGTGAAACTTTTTGTCTAAGTTAGTGTAGCATGCCAGTTACATAATTACTCAAATTTGTATGCCATAAATCACCTGATTATTTAGCGTTGGTCAACTCTTTATTGTTCTTTGAAGAACATTGCTGTTACTATAGGAGTGCACAGAACACAAGAATGCATATTGTAACACAGCCCTGGGGTGTGTATCCTCTAAGAATGAAAAATTCAGTTCTCTTGCTCTGCAAATCACCATTAAGAACGTGATAGAGCAGGACGGGCACCTCACAAGCAACTGTGATCCGATACCTGCCACGTAATGATATTGGCCATAGCAGTCTTTCAATGTTTTCTTGATCCTCATAATCCCTTCAGAACTAAAATAATGCTGTGGAAGGATTTTATACAAGCCAGATAGCATTACAATTCAATAGGTTCTAAAAAAACCCCAAAAAGATTATAGGAACATCTGAAGCAACCAGGGCAGTACTCGTGGTTCCAGTTAAATGTTCCTGGTACAAATCTGTTGCCCACGTGAAACATAAAAACTTATTAAACACACTGATATGTCATTCACAACACATAGATGTTCAGCATTACCTTTTGGTTTACAAGTAAGACTTCTGTCTATTCACATGTTTCTTCCCACATTCTCTGTGCTGTTGGCTTAAAGCAATTCACATGTACTACAGCCAGGACTGAAACCACTAACGTTTAAAACAAGGAGGTTCCTATTTGAAAGTCTTGTCACTCACTTGGGCCTAACTTTTTGTGGCTCTCATCATGGTAATCCATTTTTAAATGATTTTGAGTAGTTTGCGGTGATCTCTGATTTAATTTTACAGAGAATAAAACAAACTTTGTAGCTACAAAGTGAAAATGAGAAGAAGAGGTTCTGGGCACTCTACATGATATCCCCGGTTCTTTAGTTCAGTTGACTTCAGGGAGCATGCAGGGCCAGTGAGGGTGAACTGTCAGTGGCAGAGAGAGTAAAAGTAAGAATGATGGGTACACAGTCAAGGGCGAAGACTGGAGAAAAAGGACAGTCTTCTGCATGGCCAGGGCGTCCTGGAAAATGTTTATTCAGACCCTTCGCTCGGAGCTGGTCTGGTTCGTTTGTATCCATGGTAACGTAGTTTTGTTGCCAAAATAGAAAGACCGGCGCTGGCTCTTAACTGCAGTGAAATAAACCCACTGTGCACATCTGGTTCTCTCAATGTATCCACATGTCCCCTACTTGCCCCAGAAGAGAATAATAAAAGAATAATAACTAATAAATTGCTTAAAACAGATTTCACTCCATACATTTTTCTAATTGATTGTTTTGATGTTATGTTTGTAATGATAGACTTTATGACAAATAAACAAGATGTGTCTTGCTCAAATGTATGAATTTTAATGCAGAAAATAGATCAGCCTGTCCTAGATCAGCCTTTGTAGATGGATAAATGAAAAATGAAACACATTCAGACACACACACACACACATACACACAGACACATGCACACACACGCGCACACACACACACACACACACACACACGCACAGGGTTTAAGGTTTGGTGAATCCGGTGTAAATGACAGTGTTATTCACAGACATATTGGAGGGAGGTTAAAGAGAACATTTTGGACCAGAATTTTTGTCCATGCTCTAAGACTGAATTTAAGTAATATCATGTCATGATTCATTGCGTAGGTGGGTTACAAGGCAATTATAACTGTGGTAACTATAACATGTGTAAGTACTTGTCTGACAATAATACTTCCCCATCCTGACCTCTGCAATTCTTTGCCTTATTTTCTTATATTTCCAATAGGAATTTAATGTTTGAAACTAACAGTGTCACACCGAGCTACTAGGTTTAGCCCAGACCCAACCGCAGATACCGCTCTCTCTTTTTGGGACGCAACATTCTAAAGTCAGGTTCTCGTTTAGCTAAGGTACTGGGCATTAACTGTGTTATACCCTATGACAAGGTCACAACTTAATATAATGTATAATTATAATGAACCCATCCCGCCCCACCAAAGGCAGAACCCAGCCAACTAGGGGGAACCACCAATGATGGTGTGACAACAGGAATGGTTCTTATCACCAAAACATTTCTAATAGCCACCGTCCCTTCACTGTCACAGTCCCCCATTCACTATATGCAAGTTTGAATAGATACAATCTTTAATCTCGCCTTAAATATAGAGACTGTGTCTGATTCCCGCACAAATGTTGGGAGGCTATTCCATAGTTGTGGAGCTCTATATGCAAATACTCGTCCAGATTTTGATTTGGTTATTCTTGGTGTATACAGATTCCCAGCCTCTTGTGAGTGAAGTAATCTAGATGGGACAGACGGGACTATAATATCTGTTAGATACGAGGGAGCTAGCCCATTTACAACCTTAAAAGTTAACAAAAGTAACCTAAAATCAGCCCGCTGCCTTATTGGCAGTCAATGTAATGAAGTCAACACTGCTGTGATGTGATCATATTTCCTACGTCTAGTAGGGATCCTAGCAGCTGCATTCAGAACAACTCAATAAATGAGAATAAAGACGTGGAAAAGTGGAAAGATTTTTTCAAATGCAAAGGAAATGCACCTAAGACACTAAATGGGTATACTAATGTAATTTTGGTTACCATGATTAATAAAATATGAGGGCCTTGTCAACCTTATCACAAATGATTAATGAGATTGTTATGTGTGGATTAAACAGAAAAGAACAATAATGCTTTTTTTTTTAACTCAGTAAAGGGAAAGAAAATGAAAGCCCCAGAGGAATGTGATCCAGCAGGTCTAACCGTTCCCTTTAATTACTAATGTGAAACCCAAGACCAGGTGCTGCTACCTGATATACTAACACAGAGGTTCCCCCACTTTCTGCCTCAATCAGTCACAAATCAGTCAAAACAATTACATTAATGCCTCACACTATGTATAACGTGTTTGTTTTTTCATAGAATATTCAATGAACAGCTTTTCAGAAGTTTTAACTTGACTGCGCATAATCATGTGCTAAGGTGCAGAGAGCTTAAGAAGCTAGCAGTGGTTCGATTTGCTTCTATGTCAAAGCTACTTCTCTATAAGCTAAAGAAGATTTGCCGAGATATGAGGAGTCACTTCAACCTTGATTAAGTTTAATGGCTGATGCTGTGGGACCCCCTCCCTGGGTTAAGACCTCTTGGTTCTCCTGGGAAAGATAACACCGGCTAGGATCATGAAGAAAATGTTTTTTAACAGTTTCGCAGGGTTTGTGAATTTCACTCACTCAGCCAAAAGCCTGCTGTGAAGGCGCAGTGATAAGAGGTCAGGAAGAATGCAAGAGACATGTCTCCTAATGGTGGAGTAAAATCTGCTGGGGTGTTTGCCTGGTGAGATGGGAACCTGGCCGTGATCACCCCTAAACCTTATTAGAGCCCCCCTTGACCAGGGCAAATGTCATACTTTTAGATCCTGACATCGAGCTGGAAAGAGGCCAGGGTCACTGATGTTGGGCAGCTTGCCTTATCTCAGAGGTAGACATCAAGCCTAATTTCTGTGTGAGAAGATGGACAATTAAAGGGACATTTATTGTTTTTATTTTATAAACAGAAGTTATAGTACCTGTAAGAACCTATAAAAGAAAGCCCATTACAGATGCATTGTTTTTTAATTACTGCACATTGTTTTTCTGTGACCACTTATCCTATTTAGGGCCCTTAGAGTCTAATCCAGCAGACACAGGGCATGAGTCAATGTGCACCCAGGATGGGACGTGAGTCCATCTCACCAAAACTTTCGCACTGCCAAAGTTAAATGGCAGCTTTAAATACCAGATCGCCTTAACTGAAGAGAGAGGTTTATAGTCTTTGATGAAAGGATGCAAAGGACTGCCGGTTGCTGCAGGGAGCCAGTAAAGGGAGGGTATTGTTGAAAAGTGGAATTAGAAAAAGGAGCAGAGTTAAATGCTGGATGGCCAGAATTGTTCTGGATAGTCTGGATGCATGTCAACCAAATGATGGAGAGTTTCAGTTGGTAAATTAAAAATAACCAGGGCTTCGACCATGACTTTTTATGATAAAGTGGTGAACGGATGTTTCTGAGGAAGAAGTAACAAGAAGGGGTCAGGTTGTGATAACAGTAGTTTGGCATGACATCTGTAGTGACACTTAGACTCCTGAAAATTTCAGGCGGTGTCAGTAAAGTTTATTCCAGTGTTATGGGGAGGTCCTGTCTTTAGCAGAGAAACTTTCTAACTGTGAAAGGACACTATGGTTTTAGTCCTGTATAAAACTCAGCTTACAACTAGGTTGGAGGGAAAAATTACTTAATTTAACATCATAATGAATATGTATCATTAACAACTTTTGAAACAGCCAGGAGGCACATGTAATTATTGAGTATTAAGTATTATCATAAAGTTTTACTGATCAAATTTTTGTTCTGTAATTGTATTGTATTCTGTATTGAGATTACAATATTTCTGTTCAGTTAAATTAGAGGTATGTTTCTCAATGTATACAGCAGTGGTTTAATGTTGCAAATGAGCCCTGGTACATGGTATTTAAATGATATTCAACCCACGTGTCTCTACTTCTCACTACACTTCCATTTACTCGGAAGTGGGGGAACGAACCTATGAATGACATCAGGTAGCAAAGTCTAAAACTGATGTCTCTCAGGAGGGTATTCAGGCGTTTTAGAGAGAATGGAGTGGTTAAACTATTTCAGGATAGCCCTGACATCCCCTCTGAATGAAGATAGCATCATTACGAGTTAATTACAAGGGTTTCGAGGTGCCGATTACAGTGCTTTGTCAGGAGGCTCTGATTCACAGCTCTGGGATCTGTTAATTGCAGGGCTCTTGTGCATATCAACTTGTATTTTTGTGGAGGCCTATGCATAATATGGGGGTGCATGAAGGCCAGAGTATGTGCACTTTCACATCACCACTACCCTCCAGTAAGTTCTATTTATGGACGGTTTATCCTTTAGTCCTTCCCAAGAGTGGACTTAGAAAAAGAAAACAAACATCAAAAGCAGACTGAAGTCTTCAGAGAAGCTGACTTAAATTCTAGGTCAGGTGTGATTCTTGGAAAGAGGATTACATTTTTATCCTATAGTTATTTTTGTTGTTTTAAACTTGTTTCCTGAGACCATGTATGTGTCTAGGACTTCCTACTCTGCATAACAAATGGACTGAGCACTGGACTCCTATCCATAACCAGTCCAGAGTATTAAATTCAAATACTGTTGAACCCTAACCCTAGTAAGCAAAGAAAACGCTAATGATTGTTTTATGAGACAAATGTTGTTTTCTTATCCTCACCATTCCTGTAAGGGTAATTTTCTCATGTGCTGACTAACCACACTGAGCCAACTAACTGCCAGTGTGCGATAGATCGGAACCACGTTGTTATGAGGTGAGATGCAGATGAAAGTGAAGGACACGCATAAAACTGCTCTACCTAAACGAGGGCCTGAGGGGTAAGGATTTTATGACTCCTTTCATTAGGATGGATGGCAGGAATAGCTCGAATTCACTTTTCGAATAAACTCATTATGTGTAGTCACTGTAAATCATCCCTCAGCAGACTACTTTTTTCCTTTTCTAATGGGACAAAGTCTCAGATGGAGATGGTTAGTTGAGTATGCAGATGCTGAGCCACACACCCTGGCACTTTGGCTCTGGATTTTCCCTCAGTATTAATCGGGTCCCACATAATCACAATTATCAATGTCATGAAAGCCATCTCATTTAAGGGAAGGCAGATGAGAAATAAAAATGTGTAAATTAAATTTTAGTCTGGAAAAATTGTCTATAAAAAATAGTAATTGTTTTTGGAGTTTCAATGATGTAAACTACATTAATGACACTGGTTCACTGGGACGTCTCTCACAGTTCATTATCATGGCTATTTGCGTTTACTGGACAAATCTTTTCCCATTATAATCCTGTAAGTGTGAATTTGCTGGTTAGAACTTGATGTGTGCTAAGATTTCAGAATAAAGTGGAAAAATTTGCAAAATGACCGATAATTTTACATCATCAAATTGTGAATTTAAATGCTAATATAGTGCAGAATATTGCATTATGATGGGTGGTTATTTTAGAGGACTGATAGTCACTTTGGTTATTTTTCCTACTTATTTATTTATATTCTGTAAAAACAAGTAAATAGAGTTAGTAAAAGTAAAACAGAACAGTAGTTGGGAAACATGTAAATCTGCATACAAAAGCACCACCGGCCCACATTGTTGACACCCGGATGGATTGCCATATCCAGGTCTTCCTATCACTGTGAAACAGCAAGATCCGGGTTTCATCAGTAGACCACTGCCGCCATACCCGATTTGTGGTAAAGTACAATTAGTTGTGCATTCCAATATACCTCTTCGCTGTTATTTCGCTATTATTTGATGGACGGTATCCCGACAGTCAACCCTGTACATGACTGGTCAGCCTCCGTCAACTTCTCTTGTCAACAAGCAGTTTCCGACCATAGGACCACCATTGTGGCTTTTTAGGTCACATTGTGTGTTGTGGCAATGTTCTGGCAAGCTACAACATAAAATATTTGTAATTTGAAATATATTTTAACTATCACAATTTAGTGAAACAACATAACGGCCAAGACTCGGACATAAGTCGATCATTTTATGTGGAAGCAACCTTCAGGGCAATTTGTTCCAAAACATTGTGAGAATAAGAAAGAATAGAGTTTTCCCATGCTTTTCACAACACAGAGCAGCTATAATGTTTTGGTAGTATCCTAGTCACACCAGAGTACCCAGACTATCAAACCCAGATTATTAAACATTACCCATGTATATTACAATTTGAATGTTGAAATAAAATTAGTCAGCAAATCCTCTAATTTATTTTGATAATTTAAATAGGGCTAGCTAGATACTGTTGTCAGAATGACGCAACCCTAACTTTAATTGCTCTTCCCTTTATTATGGGGTTGACAGATAGCAATCACATTACTTCTAGGTCACGCTTAGCTGGTGTGCATTTCCACCATGGGTCAGCCTGTTTTAACATCCATGTCATTAAGGGGTTATGCATGTAAAGATTGAATTTTGAACCTCTCTGTCCACTGGAGACAAACAAGAGCAAGTGCATGGTAGTACATGGCGGCAGAATTCTGGAGGAAGATGGATAAATGAACCCTTTAAATTTCAACTCACAATTGTATATTGTAAGATTGTCACAAAATAAACAATGAAAAAGACTTAGACGCATTTCTTGAATCAAACCTTAACAACAATTATAAACACAATATCATGCTAAGCATACATGAGGGACCACAATGATTACTCTTACTCTGGAAGTTTCCTACTTGATTCTTTCCAGATTTGAAGGCTGAAGTAGCTCAACCTCCCAGTTGAGTAGGCAGTTAAAGGCAGTCTTCAGCACCACTATGTGGCCCAATGAACGATAACTAAACAACCTTTTTTAAAAACCTATTACTGTTGCCCATCTCTCTTCAAATACCATGAGGTGCTCAATTTAAGATTGGGTAAGAAGAACAGCACATTAGTAACAATCAAAATTCTCCACCTTCTAAGTGATATTAAAACAAACGAGAGCATATCCTCTGGTATGCGCTTCAGGCAGACATAGCAAAGGCTTTGCCTACTGGGGAAAAAAGCTTACTGGCTCCATTATAAAGATGAGAGCCACGCTGTTCCATTGTTTGCACTGATATATTGTGTCATAAAGACAATTGTGTCCTGAAATATGACATCTCAGGCCTCAGTGGAGTATCAGCCAGTCTTCACACAGAACCAATGGGCTGCTATTGTAATGATAAAAATCTCTGTTGTCTGAGATCCGTATTGCGGATTCTTTCTTCTTCTACCTGTTGGAAATGGAACACACATTTCTTTGTCTTTACTGCTTTTATTTTTATTATATTTTTAAAGTTTCTGTAATATTTTCAAACTTAACTTAGATTGTTTGCTGTTTTGGGAGAAACACAATTGTCTAGATTTCTGTTGGTTTATGTGGTTTAACACAAGTCATCATTTATAAGCCCATTAAACCTAAATCATTTTGTTTAACATTTGTCTGAATATGAGACGCTATAAATGCAAATTTTCGCTTTTCAAAAAAGTGTAACTCTTTCAGAACCTTGAAATGTGTTAAAATAATTAAAATGTATCATTTTAAGCAGTGCATTTTTATTTCTCTAGAAATATACATAAACCAAAGAACTAGTTTCAGTTCAGGGACTAGTAAGAGTTGTGTATAAACACCCAATTTACAAAAAATACCAAGCCTGCAGACATGTCCACATGAGTACAGAAAATTGTGTAATGTTCGTGAATATACATGTTGCAAAATTGTGTAACTGAGGTGAATGCGTATTCCACTTAAAAAGTCTAATATCCTGACACTCCTCAACTTACGCAAGGGTTCCGTTCTGCAAGTCTTCACGTAAATCAAAGTCTATCAAAAAAAAAAAAAAAAATTCAATGAGTCAAGCTTTGTTTAAAAAAACAATAAAGAGGAGCTACATCCCCACCCCCTGATGCCAGTGACTGCCATATGTATCTCTCAGTCCCACCCCCTGATGCCAGTGACTGCCGTATGTATCTCTCAGCCCCACCCCCTGATGCCAGTGACTACTGTATGTATCTCTCAGCCCCACCCCCTGATTCCAGTGACTGCCGTATGTATCTCTCAGCCCCACCCCCTGATGCCGATGACTGCTTTATGTATCTCTCAGACAATGAGTGCAGTATTGGGGTTTTACCCAGCACCACACAAGCACCTCAGATTTTTGTGTTTCTATTGTGGTGTGACGTCAGATCCACACTCATAATGTAAAAGATATGCTTGTGCACGGGGTGTTGGCTTTGCCAGCCCAAGGCACAAGAAAAACAAAAAACCCTGTCACAAGGAGAGTCTAACTCAGCTGAGCTTTGCACTGGAGTGGAGGGGAGATGCTAACACAGCTGGGCTGGACCCTGGAGGAGTTCCTTCTTGGGTACCACCCTCCCTCCTTGGCAAGCCTCCCCCTTAATCTTGCTGGCAGCTGCCCCCCTGGCAAGGCGCCTGAATCCACAAGGAGGACCCTAATTCTACTGCTCATGGAGATGCAACATTTAGATAACGACGCCTCTTATCTGATCGAAGGAAACTCCTCTTTGCGCTTAATAGTGTTATTAAGGAAGAATATGATGGAGGACCAGATGTCGAATGGATGGAGGCAAGGAAGTCAAAGTCAGCAGAGTTCTGGATGAGTTGGAGGGCACTGCCTATCACTGTAAAGGAAGCCGGCCCGACGAACGGGAGCAGCACTGAGAAACAGCTATACTGTATTAGCGGGCAGAATTATCAAGTGGGGGTCAGTAGTGCAACATTCTCAGCTTTCTGAGAAAAGGTCAGCGAGGTTTCCAGGGAGCACATAAAGCTGTATGCAGGAAAAGACGGCAGGTGTGACTTATACATGAAGGCATAGATCTTGGAATGGAATGCATGAGATTCATGAGAATGTCTGCATGTATCTTCTGTGTATCAGGGCAATGGAAACCAACAGCAATCTATAGAAAACTCAAGGAATCTGGTGACGCGAGAGAACATCAGTTACTACAATCTAACCAAACCTGTACAATGCATTGTTTCAGTGGACATCTGTAACTGTAGACCAAAAGTTACGTTACAGTTTGGCTTGGTTCCAATGGTAAAGGACAACAATTTTTTGTTGTACATGTAATTTATCAGGAGAAATCCATGTCTAAAAGAATTCAACTGAACCTTTATAGAAATGCTTGATATGCATCAACTGCGCAAAGGTTTTCATGGCAGTCTCTCCAAATGTATGAATACCCGTGCTTAGAATATATCTGTTATTTTATTCTCACTTATTACTAAAATTTACTCATATTATCCATTATTTAAAATGTATAAATGTTGTTGTAAATCATATATTTATGATCCTAAACAGGGAGTGTAGTGCCAGACAAATAAATATGGGTACATTTGGTGAAACTGACGTGAAATAAAGGTTTAGGACATGACTTTTACATTTGGTTCCCCATTGGAGAGTGTCCAGGTTTTTGTTTTTCTTGAGAACTTCAGATCTTGACCCAGCTAATTCTTGGCATAATTTAACTAATTTAGCTTTGCCTCCTAGCAAAGAGGTTGGTGGGTATTTAAAGAAAGCTGACAAACATCCGTTCTATGGAATTTATTAAACCAGGATTCATTAGTTCGATCAACTCAAAGAAAAGACTACCTTTAAAACACATGCAAACAGATTTCCATGTTTCATGACGCTCATCAGATGGCTAGATTCAAAGATAAATCCCCAAGTCCCCGCCCCATGTCAGTAGGTGGCTCTTTAATCTTCCCAAAATGCTACACAGGTGCAGAAATTCCAGAACTCCTTGGGGAATTCCGTTGTGTCTGGAGTGAGGAATCCTCCGACAGCGTGAAAGATTCATGCTCCCTGACTAACGAACTTCACCCTTCAACTCTCCTGCATGGCAATTCATCCGGCATAGTTGCCCCCTGCAGCCATGGAGTCGGGAGGTTTTAACCAAGTAGGTGTAGGTCACCTTAAAGTCTAATTTCACCCTATATCTTTCCTGACTGAGCCATACATCCGATGGTGGAGCTGTGGTTAGCTGGCACAAATGCAGCACAGCCTAGGGTAATAACAGCAGGACGCTGTGTTTAAAGTGAGATTTTTGCTGAACATGGCCACTATATCATATTTAGTAAAGTATGTATTCAAAGAGAGGTTATGCACAGAACTTAATTTTGATTCCAGAAGAGTTTTTGTCATTTTTACAGTGAAATTTAGGAAATCATACGGCTGTAAAATTTGCTTTGGTGGACATCTTGATTCATAATTCTTGTGCCAAAATTGTTTATGAGCCATTATGTCATTCTGGTTAATAATTTATATTTTACTTTATGCAATATCGTACTACGCTGCTCTTGCTAATATTAGGGTTTATGAGGTAACAAGATTTAAAAACATTTTTTCTTTCTTTTGCTTGAGAGGTTGGGCACTGATTTGAGGAGAGGCACTTCCCTCTCGTTAGCATTGCCAGCCTGGAGGCACCCGGGAAGCTGACATGAGACACTTGTTTTCAACAAGCCAAGAGCCCCCCCCTTGTCACTGCTCTCTCTCTCTCTGTCACAATCAGTGACCTCGATTAAAGTGTATCAAATCCAGATCATAGGGCTCAGTTTCTGCTCGGATGGCCACTTACTGACTAAGCCACTCAGGACGGCACAATTTGTTTTGAGTGTTTTAAACAATTTAATCACATTGCAAAGATAAACTCTATCATGAATATTAAACAAGCAATTTGAATATATTCATGTCAGTGCAAAGACCTGAAACACCAATACATTCCACTCTGTCAGGTATAAACATTCCAAGAGACAGATCTCAACATGCACACACTTAGAGCTTCAGCTCAGAAATATTAACCCAATCAGGCTCCGTTTTCTATCCACTACATTAATCACTTTCTTCCCAAAAATATATTACGGACAGCCTCCAGGAGGACGTGCAGATAGATCTTACTTTAAACTTTGACCCCTAACATTTCTCTTTGAACCTCTTCTACTGAAAGACACCTCTTTGTGCGGCTTCTTGAGTAGACACTTTTCTCAGAGGTGATGTATTTTCCCGGGCAGGCATGGACATGGAGCCCTGACACACAGGTTAGACAGGGCAGCACTGTATCACACGCAGTAGGCTGTTCATACCACTGGTACATGAGTCAAACTCAGAACATCAGTTCCGGATTGGCCATATTTAAATCTACGTTTCAGTCAATATGGGAATAATCCTTCTATGAGTTTAAATAGCGAAGACTGTCAGGAAAAATGAAACTTGCCAAGGTTAAAATGTGCCTGGGGTTGTGAAAGAGCTGTTTTGTGTTCCTGCAAATTAGACTTGCTCATCCTTCCGGAAATGGACCGACGTCATATACATTTAAATAAATATATATTGTCATTTGACTGACTAAACAGATCACATGAAATTTCCAGAGTGCAGTGGTCTTGGCTACAGGTCTCTTTAATATGACAAGTCTGGTGGCAATTGAAGTGCATTACATTAATTCTAAATTCCCTCCTTGTTCGTGACAGAGAAAGATATGGGCAAACCTATAACAATAGACCGAAAACAGGTTTGTCTCAAAAACTTGGTAACTTTAATTTCCCCTTAGAAATGCTATTTGAAAAAAAAAAAAACTGAAAGGATGTTATTTCATACGCAGTGAAAAGAGAGGAGATATTTCTTTAAAAGACAAACAAATCCAAAAGACATTAAGATCCATACCCTGTTGGCACATGTGTTGTATTAATACCTGCCAGTGCCGCTCATGTCAACACTGTATACTGGGTTTTCGCCCAGTCATGTGTTTACGGAGATAATCTCACATGCACGTTTTCCAGTTATGCTATGTGTCATCTCAGATAGCCTGTGTGTGTATTCCAGGATTCATTAATTCGCTTATTGATCCTCACAAGGTAAAATGTGAGAACATAGTGCTCGTCTAGGATTGTTGGACTACCAGTCACTAATTTAAGGGAAAAAATACATTTTAACATTCAATGAAAGGGTCTTCCCTTAACATGTAATAAGCCATTGGAGATACTTTTTCACACTCTTTAATTCTACCTTCACCCAATCCTATATTGAGAATATACCATAGATCGAAAACTATGATACAATTTCCTGTGTCTGTGGTCCAAATTATATTGTGGCTATAGAGTTTACAGAGTAGGATATACACCAGTATGAAGGGAATGTTGGGAAATTTACAACACGGCCCTGGGTTTGTAGCATCTCGGAAACTACATATTTTTGTGCCCTATGAACAGAATCAAATAGTATGACTTGTGCCCTGTGGCAATTCTCATATACTCTGGTACAGGGTGCAAATTTAGGACTGATCAAGGGACAAACAGGACTGTTTACACTGCTGTCCCTCACATTCAGCAGTTTGCAAGGAACGACAGTCAATCTCCTTCCTTCATTCCTCCTTCCTTTAGAGAACTGCATATTGCCACCCCACCCATTCCCGTTTCCTGTTTATTCTGCAACACTCTCTCCCCCCTTCCTCTTCCAAGAAGTAAAGGGGATGTATTGGTTAGCGATTTAAAAAAAGTAAGAGTATAAAAACGTATACTTTTTTGTTCTAAAGTTAAATCAAAAGTTTAATGTTAAAAATATTTTGATGCACAACTTGCTGAAATTAAAGATACATGTGAATGGTCTGAAACGTGTTTTTAAGATTGGCTTGTTTAAAGTGTTGGGAAGAACCTGAAGATGCTTCCATAATTTCTCAGTTTGGTTCAGAAACCCTAGCAAAGTAAAAACTATGATGACAGAGCATAATACATGAATACCAAATGCTCACAGTTGATCCCATTTAAGTGCAGCACCACTCCCATTTAATAAGCACCATCCTGCCTGTGTATAAATACATTGGTGCACCATGACGCAAACCGCACTGTGGTGGGTGAAACTAGGCATTGGCCCTCACAGTAACTCTGTGTTCAATGTAAAGATAAACAAGAGAATTAGACTCTGGCCCTCATAACCTTCGTTTCTGAAATTTTGGGTTGCTGATTTTAAATCCCTACTCAGTTCTGTGGAGTATGCCTTGAATGGAACCCCTGTGGTTTTTCATTTCCTTAGAAAAGGGATGTTTGTTACAAACTTTCTTTTTCTGGGAGTTCTCTTAATTCCAACAAAATACCACAGCAGTGACACATTCTGCCCATGAAGTAAATTAGGTTTTATGCTGCTCTAGAAGAGCACTTTTTTTAACCAGTCAACCATGATATTATTGACTCAAGTTTAAGTTCACAAAAGCTGTTAAATTACTGAATTCTTCTTTTCCCCCACTGTCCTAAACATTCCCAGTGCCATTTTGAATCATAATTGTAAGCTGATCAGAAAGCCAAGAGTTTAGTAATACATCCTATGCACCCAATGCACATGGCTGTCATTAACATCACAGACCCATCATTTTAACATGACCTAATCAGAGTCAGAAACTAAAATTTCAGTGTCTCGTTTACTTATCTTAACATACACTTTGTTCTGTCTTACATATGTTCTATACTTGTAGGTATTACTCAAATTGACCTGTACATGTCTCCTGAGGGGCTCAGCTGGCTCAACTGGCTGAGCACTGTTAGTAGGATGGCAAGGTAGGATTTCAAACTCTAGCCTAAGAATGATCCCCGAGGCATTGCATTGTTTACCTGATTCGTCATTGCTACTCTTCTTAAATGAGCTGCATAATCTGCAATGTAGGTAGTCCCTCTGCATGATTGTGAAACACAGTAACAGTGGCTTATGAATTGCAAAACAGCAGTAAGCGACTCCAAATTTGGAGGAATTCCTTAAAAAAAAGTGTTTTGTTGTGGCAGGTCAGACAGCCATGACCTGCATAAATTCTTACAATAGGTAGAGCATTGCCTTGAAGGTGCTCCAGAAGTGACACTGACTGCATTTATCAGTTGGCAAGGAAAAAAAACTGGCAACATTACTAGACATCTGACTAGGAGACTCCAGTGCTTTGATGAGTTGTACACGCACTGTTTGTAATGGTGCAAGGAAAGGTGAAAGAAGAGCAGAGCATGAAATCCTGTGGAGCATTTGCTGGGTCGACTAAACAATGAGTAACCTTCATGCGACATGCCTACAGGTGCCTACCACACTGGGACTTCTCCAGTGTGAAGGTCCAATGCTAAGGGGCTGTTGCCCAGTACAAATAAAAGGACAGAGTCAAGTACTCAAGCAGCCTACCATCTGAGCTACAATTAGATGGACAGATTGGTAGCCCACTGTCATTATTACAACCGGGACCATTATCTCGGTGCTGACTTCAAAAGGCTCCCCAAAGGTCAAGTGGTGAGGTGGATCCAGAATAAATATCACTTCTGGTGGTCTGGATGCCCTCAGCAGGTCAGTTTGTCCTGAGTCTGTGATGGGAGGCATGATGTGATGTCCTCCATGGAGTCAATCGGGAAGGGCCTAGCATTGGGAAGGGCCAAGCACCATCTCCTGCTTCAGAGGCCTTTTACCATGATCATCTGAGCTACTCTCGTCGAGGCTGCTGACAGTTGTCATGATCTTACTGACTTAACTACATTCAATATTATTACAATCTATGACATAATCACTAGCTGGCTAGCTTTTTGTCAACCAACACTGACTAAAAAAGCATTGTTATTCAGAGATTGTTTTAAAGAACCGACTAAATATAACTACTGCTTGCTGCTGCCATTTAGTAAATTGATTATAATGCACTTTTGTGTCAACGCGTTTTATATCCATAAGTAACTAAAATGTGTTTTAATTCTAAGGCAGCTTCCAATAAGATTTGATTAGAGAAAATATTATCGATGTTTTGTTTTTAACTCAAAAAAATATAAATAAAACCAGCATAAAAAACTCAGGGCACTCATGTTGATCAAAATGCACTTCCAGGATACTTTCATGAGGATAGGCAAATTCGGTGGGGAAAAGCTTAGAGTAGACTCCACTAAGGGCTATGATAAGAAAATGATGCAGAGGGACCAAATCGCTTGTGATACATCTCTCCCTCACAGACACACACTGTTGGGCTATTCCTCAACTTTCAAAATCGCATAAAGAAATCCACAGCCCATCCCTTAAGCTATTTTTAGTTGAGAGTTTTATTTTTATACAAAAAATAATTCTTATTTTAAATTTGGGGTCCACAAACCACGTTGCATCATGCAATACTAAATTTAAAAGTATTTAAAAACAATGTTATGTTTGTGGGAAAAGTAGTTAAATCCTCATTAATTTTTTTGCAAAATCATTTAGTTTTAATTTGAATTTTATGGTAATGTTATTTTCTTTATCCCTTCTAGTCTTAAAGTTGTAGTGTGGTAGAAATCTCACAATCAGATAGCAATTAAATCAGTGACCTTCTATGGAGTCTGAAATGAAACCCCTGTCATTGCTTAGAACAAAGACTAAATGGGAACAATTGATACATACAAAAAAGGTCTGATCTGACTAGGTTCAACCTCTTTTGATTCAACTTTCTTGCTAGCAATAAAAATTGCCCAGAGCTCTCTCTTTTTCTTTCTCGACATCTTGCCCTTGGTACTACTCTGATTATGTCCTTCCACGTCTGTTTTGACTTTCGGTTTCTATGGTTTCTTCTTTCTGGACTAAGACTAGCAATGTAAATGTTCGTCCCAGCCAGAATTGGATCCAATGGCATTGGGTCTAATTCTCTGAAACGGGTTGGACCAGACCTATGTCTCAGAAGCCAAGTGCCAGATTGACTTGCTTTCTTTTGACAAAGATAAACCAAGCTTTTTCAAGTAACTGAGTAAAATATACTATTTTCCATTGCATTCTATTATGTAAATACTATTATCCTTACAAACAAAATGCTAAATTATGTACTTTTTAATCGCCACTTTTCTGTTTATGAGACTTTAGAATAGAAAAAGAGGACATTACAAAAAGAACAATGATGAAAGCTAATATTGTGACCTGACACATAGCCAATGACAAACTGTTACAGCCGGTGAGTGAAGCCGAATTGTTCCTCAGCTTCGAACCAGAGTGGACACTGTGTGTGATAGTTTGTGTGGACAGCCATAAAACCGGGCCAGTTCTCAGGACTTCACTGCTCTTTCAGCTCTGCCCAGTGTGGGGTTTCTGAGCCCTGGTTCATGGCGAACAGACATCTGGTTCTGTTTAGACACAGTGTTTACTGCATGCTTCATTCCAGGAGCTGTTTGTAATTCCTGCACTGCTGCTGCTTCTGCAGAGAGAAGAGAGCTTGTCTGAGGGACAAGGGGCCAGCTGTGTGTTAGACTGAGACACTGAAATTAACCCACACGGCACCAAAAAGACGCCCTCTGATCACTCTCCTTTTATCCACTGAGGATCCCTGAGCCAATAATCTTTCCGTTTCCCACATGGTACTGCATTTGAAATGAAATTTCTAACCTACCTTCCTTTTCTTGCTTGGTAGTTCCAGTCGGCAAATATAGAACAAATAAATATACATTCCAAACATACATAACAGAAACTAAGGATGGAGTCGCTCCTAACGTGTGCATGAATCATGAAAAAGAAGGCCTTTGTGGGAAGTTGATGCTTTAATCATTTAACTCATTTAAAAACTAGCTTTGGATTTTTTGGGAAATGGTATGGAAATAGTGGGAGGTTTTCTTCCTTCACTTTACTCTGTGTGCATAGATTTGTATTGTTCTAGAATTGATGGGAGTGGAATGTAAAAGACATTAGCGTTCTATGTGGATGATTCCGTTTTGGCTGACAGGAAAAGGATGGAAGTCTGAGTCACAGCAACAGCTGGATTTTAACCAGGACTGTGATTCCAGCATCTCAGAAACAACACATACACACACACAGAGCATTGCCTTGAAGGTGTGTGTGTGTGTTTGTGTGTGTGTGTGTATGTGTGTGTTTCTGTTTGTGTGTGTGTGTGTGTGTGTCCTGCCTGTAAATGTTGATGGCGTTGACTAAACACAGCACAGCTCCAGGCTGGTCT
>JAOVYW010021163.1:20206-33098 GCA_025775045.1 Hiodon tergisus | reverse complement strand
CTCGGCAGATATTTGGCAAAGGATATTCATGGGGACTCCAGCTAACTAGAGATGTTTTTCCATCCCCTTTTAGTGTGTGCCTGCAGTAAAAGGAGTCAGACGTACACTGGACAGGCCATACATTGGAAGCTCGTAATGCAAGACCACGATGGACCTTGCACTTAATTGCATCACTATGGAATAAACAATATGACACAACAGTGCGACATCTTTGAGCAGACCAGGGGCTCCTGTCTCTCACAGTACCCTGGGCGTTGACTAGTGACCGTACTCATTTTCTCTGTCAGTAATGCTTGTGTTTCGAAAGCTTTCTTCCTTCAGTTTGTTGAATGCAGCCTTTGAATAATTTTTCCAGTTTGATTCTACACATTTTTTTTTTTTTTTTCACTCCCCAGTGTCCCAAACTGCGGCCCGAACACCCTTTTGTTTTTCCCTTTCTCTCCCCATCGCTCCCTCGTCCACTGCCTTTCTATCTGCACGACGTTCTTAACCCGTCTCCCCTTCCTCACCTTTCTTCCCCCTGAGACGGAAGGGCCCCCCAGCGCGTCCACAATAGGCACCCAATCCCCCACTTAATCCTCGCACTGCTCGGGGTGTGCAGATAGAAGGATCGGTCCTCTGATAATTGTCTCGCTTTCCTATTTCTCGTGTAATGGAGTCTCTCAATGCGCCTGCACAGAAGAGGACCCGAGCTTTATGAACAGAATTCTGTTGCAGAATGGTTCTAGCAGGGCCCAGTTTGAGTGCCGTCCAATAATTATTTTTAGTACTTTCAGTACTCTTTAAGTTGCTCACTATAAGTTAGTGGTAACTACAGCAATTCTACAACACGACACACAGTAATTGATAATTAAATGCAATACGGAGGGGTCTCTGCTCTTCAATCGCAGGTCAGGGAGATCTCAAGGTGAGGCTGTTAAGGGGGTGGGGGGGGGTGATTCTGCTATTCTTCATGTGTTTCTCTTTTTCCCATGAGAAAACCCCCATCCTGAGTCCTGTCGACGGTTTTTCCGAGCGAAGCACCAAAACAACCTTTGGCCTGGTCCTTCGGAGCTAAGCGACACCGTTCCTGGAACTCTTCCTCAAAGCCGACGAAGGAAGAGTGACTCCAGGGGTGCAGTCGAGTGAGGGGATGAGGGTGATGAGTAAAACATGACAGAGAGAATCGGCTGTCGGAGCAGTACTGCCTTCCTCCTCAAGTGTCATCTTCATAATTGTCAGTAGAGGGCACTGTGGACTTTCCAGAAATCTGTTTTGGGGCGTTCTAAAAACCCACTGCGCCTTTAGGCATAATTTTCTTGGTCAAAGTATAAAATGTTCCCTGCATAATGTACTCACACATCATCCCCTTGCAGGAATAATATCAGTCCTACACATATCTGATTTATGTGAAAGAAAATGTCTGATATAAACAGAAAATTGTAAATATGCTGCTATTGTTATTATCAGTATTATTATGCTAAACATAAGGCATTTTACAGGCTTGCTTGGAAAATAGTTATTTTTCCCCCCCCTTTATTTTTATAGATGACAAATAACAGGGGAAAAACGGAACAGATGGAACGGCGGGAAATGAAATCTGCCGAATCTTCTCAGTCCACACATTTTGCAGGGAGCCAGTATGTGTTAAAAGGTTACTAATGACAGAATTACATTTCCAGCACTTCTCATCATTTCGCGGCAAGCATCGGGTCCCTCCCAGGTGAAACGGGACCCGGACAGGATGACTCTCCAGCAGGAGGACTGACATTTAAACAGCGAATTTTGCCAAAGCAGCCTTTTCCCACTTTCACTTTGAGCTCAGCCCGTCGGTCGAGGAATGGCGGCCCGCGTTCACCTGACTAATGCTGATGTTTCAGTCGGAGGCGTTCGTAACCCGATCCCTTATCTTTATTTATTCATGATTAAACCAAGCAGAAATGCCGGTTGCCTACGTGCGTACCAGGGAAATCAGCGACTACTCAGGCCCTGAACTTAGTGTTCCTGAATTAGCCCGAGTGCTCCAGTAAACCCCCCGGGGGACCTGAAACTGCCTCCTCCTGGGGCTGGCGTAGGCACTTCTGAGGCCATCTCCAGGGAGACCGTGCCCTCACACGGCCTTTATCACCTTCACTCCGGATGGAGAAGAGGAAAGTGTGGGTGAGGATTGTTGGGTAGGGGTGGGTTGAGGGTTAAATAATTCAATTTGAAAGGATTACAACTGGTGGAAGGAGTGGCAGTGAGAGAGGAGTAAGGGAGTGAGAAAGGGGAGAGGTACTGAGAGAGGAGTGAGGCAGTGAGAGAGGAGAGAGGGAGTGAGAGATGAGTGAGGGAGTGAGAGAGGAGTGAGGCAGTGAGGGAGGAGAGATGGAGTGAGAGAGGAGTGAGGGAGTGAGGCAGTGAGGGAGGATTAAGGGAGTGAGAGGGGGAGATGGGCTGAGAGGGGAGTGAGGGAGTGAGAGAGGAGTGAGGCAGTGAGAGATGAGTGAAGGAGTGAGAGAGGAGTGAATGAGTGAGAGAGGAGTGAGGCAGTGAGAGAGGAGTAAGGGAGTGAGAGAGGAGTGAGGGAGTGAGCGAGGAGTGAGGCAGTGAGAGAGGAGAGAAACAGCAACAAAGCCAGTGAGTGAGAGGAGGGAACAAGACCAAAATCATGATATATCCAAATAGGCCCAGATATCAGGAAGGCAAACGTTAATTCTACATAGGGAACCAAATTCTGGAGTGCTCCTCCTCAACCAACTGCGCTATTTGGCACCGTCATACAAACAAACATTTTTATCTGTTCAATCCCTGCATTCAGAATTTCGTAAAAATATCAGAATGCATGCAGGGCAGAACTAGGACAGTACACACTTATAAATGATATACAAAAAATCTAAATTTGGACCCACTTGAAAAACAGTGACCCCTCAACTTCAAAGCGCTGCAATGAGGAAAGCGTAGTCCATTCAGAAAGCTGGTCCTGAACCTGACAGCACCACAACACCTCGGATCAGAGTCAACCAAATATTTTAACTGCAAACAAACCAAAAATACATGTCTCATTGGAAAACTGAAACAAAAACTAAAAAGCTAAATGGAATGCTTTCTTTATTATCTCAAACTAGCCGTGGAGAACGGCCATCACAGAGGACAGGCTGTGCTCACTCTGCGACTCTCAGAAGGTTGAGAAAGAGCTGCACTTCCTGACAGAATGTCAGAAACGCAAGGGGATTAGAGAAACTGTATTCTCTTAATCCAAAGAACTCTTGGAGGAAATCATGTAAATCCGGAGAAACTCATTGGTAAACTCAAAGTCATGGAGAAAGCCGTGGAAATCTGGAGAAAGTCGTGGAGAAAGTCATGGAAATCTGGAGAAAGTCGTGGAGAAAGTCATGGAAATCTGGAGAAAGTCGTGGAGAAAGTCATGAAAATCTGGAGAAAGTCATGGGAATGAGGAGAAAATCATGAGGAATCTCATGGGGAAAATCACAGAGAAACAAATGTATGTACCAGCGTGTCTAGCAGAGGCCTCTAAGTATGTGCAAGCTAGCTACTGACAGAGTGAAATAGCTACTTATCAATATTAAGCACTGTAGTCTTATTTCTTTTATAAAGCTGATACAAAAGTTATTTTTGTATTAGGCCACAGGAAATACAAGAGATAAATATTTTAAAATAATTTCCCATAAATTGTTACTTTTATTTATTAAACAAGTTGTTCCGTAAAATACTACGGTTACTACACTGTAACCACTGATGTTAGGACTTTTAGAACGTTGTGTATTTAAAACGTAAACAGCATCACATTAATATTATTATTGTTATTGTCTCATAACAGCATGACTAGAATGCAAACTGAACAACAGAAATATAGGACTGTGACTATCCGTTTTATAATGAAAAATAGTATAGTATTATTCTTACCCTTGTTCTCATAATCTATTTTTTATTTTATTTGTAGTGACTGCTTATTTATTTAATCATCAGTTTTCATTTATCATAATAAATGTCCTTCGCGGTTATTATTGTATTAGCGTAAATACTATGCAATACTACTTCTACAATGTCATGTCAATTAAGTTCTTTGAATTGAATTTGAGAGAGGCAGAGAGAAAGGCAATGCTATATATTTATTACCAGGCCTAGGGGAACATGGTGATCTGTGGTGGTCTGACTAATGGTACCAGCACACGGGGAGACTGACCTAGACCCCTCCTGTATTCGAACATTCGCGGCCAGGTCTCAATCCCCCGTCAGATCAAACGGCTGTGTTTCTTTAAAGAAGAGAGTGGACCAGCTTGCAGAAACAGACCAGCTCGCTGTGCTACCTCAGTCATTCATACAAACAGACTGAAGTGAGGAGAAGCAGAAAGAGACCCAGAAATACATACGTTAATAACTTAATTATTAAATTAAGTCATTTAAATAACTTAAAACCCACACAGTGAACAAGGAATATATATATATGTGTGTGTGTGTATACACATACATAAACAGACTGAGATTCAAATTGAGATTCAAATTTAATTGTATTACTGAGCAGGATCATTTTAGGGGTCTGCAGTAGAGCCTTTTAGAGCAGTACTGTCAAACCTGGACCCTGGCAGTAAACAGTCATAAAGATCTCAGGTAAATAAGAACCATAAGTTTATCCTGTTTTGTAAACCTGCTCAGACTATACCTATCTGGGCCTAAACAGCATGTCCGGTAGTTTCAACAGGAAAAAAAGCATGCAAGACATTCTCTGCTATTCAGAGAGGGAAGGGAAAAAAATCATATAAAGATCCCAATTCAAATGGCTGTCAAGTTTTGAATGTCATCCAACCGATATCCCTGTATGTCAGTAAAATTTGGAGTGGACTCACATAGCGGAATTTTACAAAATGGGACAAACACCCAGCAGAAGCCCTTTGTAAAAGGTTTTTGCAAACGTATCCTGCAAATACAATGGAAAATTCCAATGAAAGAAAAACAATGCATGCAGGGTTAAATTAGGTCTATATCAACTATTGGTCATTGACTGGTATCCAAGAAAGAACTATTAAATTGTGGCTCCATACAAAAAATTGGCAACACACACACACACACACCCACACACACACACACTATAGCAGCACTGTTTGTGATGTGCTTAGCAGCCATCACAAGCCTGGCCTAATTAATAGCTTTTGCCGTAATTGATTCCCTTAATTACGTGTGATGCTGCGCACTGCCTTATTTGTGGAGGGGAAGCGTTCATGGTGATTCCTCTCCCAGCCGCTGACTCTCGTTGCAAGATGTGTGGGTAGAGTTTACAGGACCCCCAAAGCAGTCTCCCCTCCCTGAGTTTACCCTATCTATTCCACTCCCATGCACAACCCTGTATAAACCACAAACATCCTCTCCATGTAATGTCAACATTAACAACATTACAAGTGCTTTTCTGTGTGAGTGTGCGTATTTTCATTAGTACTTTGTGAGGATGATGTTGTTACGTGTGTCTTCACATTGTCTTCAGCTTTTTGCATGTGTGTTTTGTATCTCAGTGCATACCAGCTGAGCATAAGTACTTGTAATCAAAAAGAAAATGACTTCATAAATTATAAATACCTGTCTTATTCTCTCATACATTTGATATTCACTTCATATACATAGTCACACATGAACACACAAACACACAGACACAGACACACACGTACAAACACATTCTCCTTAGTGGCCGGCTGAGTTATAACTGTAACATAAGGTTTGTACCGGGGCTTGTTCTCATAAATAATGGTAGAAAGAGATGATCACAGATGAGGACTTCTCATGCTAAAAATTAGACGTTTGTTGAACAGTGATCACATTCAATGGACAAAAAGAAAATCCGGCGTGAATTATAACTTGTGAGGATCAGCAAAAACTAAATATCAGCAAAAAAAAAAAAATCTGATATTGTTCCCGGGAACCGTTTGGACAAATAAGTGATATCAAGTGATCCAGAATCTGGTGCGGAAAAGCAAACGGCGGCCGACAGAGGTGACTACATCGAGGTCAGTGAGTATCAGCGATTTAGAGCAGAAATATTAATTTCACACCTATCGCCTTGTTTGACTCACAACAGTCATAGACTATGGGATCTGAAGCCCATGAAGTGTGAAACGTGGGATCGGTCCAGCCCAGGGACTGCAATGTCCTGCCGGAAAGTAAATCACAGCGTTCAGACAACCGATGCCCCGAGCGGAGAGGCGTCCAACCAATGCGCGTGGAATTACAGACACATGGCGGCGCGGAATCAGAACGCCATCAGAAAGGTCGTGATCTGAGAGCAAAAGCAAATTGAATTAGTATTTTTAGATCGAAAGCATTCTGCCGCTCTACATTCGGAGCTACCCAAACAGCAGGAGCACCTGTGCGGTGGATTCGTCAGCTATTTAAACTTACCCTAGCTCCCTACGCATACCTACCCATGATCAAATACACGCAAATGAGCACACACGCGCATATGTGTTCAGACGCATCAATTGCTTGCTTCCTGAATAGAAAAATCAGAAAGCAGAAGAGCTCTTGATAATAAGCGCCAGGCAGATAACCCTGTAACAGAAGACCAATATTTTGCTGCCCTTTTTCCGACCTGGGTTAGGTCGTGTAAAGTATTGGAGACCTTTCTGACCACTGCAGGTGATTACACTTTTGCCGTTAGACCAACCTAAATTCATTTAGTGGGTTATTATAGCGTAAAACGGGTACCATTAAAAGCAGAAAGTTCGCCTTCACGTCTCCAGGCTAATATGTTTCTAACTGTTTGTAATATGGTTTGTATCTTTAAAAAGGCGATTTTCAGTAACACATTACATCCAGCTTGAAAACCCTGATGAGTCTCTTTTTTTCCAGACAGTCATCTGAATGGTTACACTTTGAATTAACACTATAAGATGTCCTTAACCGAATAACTCCTGTGAAAGCTTTACAATTTTTTTTTTGAATAACCGGAAATTAAATATGCTTAAACATTACTTTAAAAATAAAATTAGAATAAATACATATTTTATGTTTTGTCTACATACGATATTTGGTGGAATCCTGTCGTACACTCCTCACGTTTTCTCTGAAATACAGGCAAAGCAATTAGCTGTTTCACTATTAGCTAATTAGCTATCGCTTGATCAAGCCAAAACTAAATTTAATTTTAATCGGAATAGTTTTGCATTGAATAATTTATTAAAATAAATGATTGATTCGGAATCGCCAGTAAAACCTACATGTAAAACATATTTTCAATAATTTAATAAAAAGAATTCAAAGAGCTTGACCAAATAATTTTTCACAAATATCCCAACGCACTGGGTGACTGACTGATTGCTTTCTATGCTCCAAACTAGCTGTTAGACCTCGTCTGCGGTTGGATAATAGATGTTACCCCTATTCAATGCAAGCTATGTAGCCAAATATTACAGTAACTTGCTAAATGTCAGTTTGTTTATTTTTTTTAATCCGGTTTTTCACCAGCTAGTTAATGTTAATGCATGACATTAGAACGGATTTATCACAAATTTCCCTCCAAAGGTTTTGCGGAGTTGAGTTTATTTGAGTTATTTGATGTCAAAAGGATCTTCTTGGGATCTTCTTAGATGGTAAATACAAATTACATTGAATCGGCCGTTTCACAGAGCAAGAGTGTTCAGCACCATGGCCAGCGGCCGACCCTGGAAACGCTCGCTCAGTGAACCCAGGACCTGGGATAGCGCCCCATTAAAGAGGCCCAACAGAAACCACTTGCCTCATTACGCAGCGTGGACAAATGTGAGGATAAAAGCCAGCTGGATGACAGAGCCAGCTGGGAGTCAAAGTCAGCGGCAGAACCGGGATGAAGGAACTGGGAGGACCAGGAGTCACCGTACGCAGCCCACCCATGGGTATTTGTGTGTGAGTGAGTGATCGTATTTGTTTGTGTGTCTGCATGTGAGAGTGTATGTGGTACGGATGGTTTAATAGAGTCAGTGGAACACACTTAGGGAGGGAGCTGGAGAGTGTGATTAGGTGATGTATGAGACATTGCGCCTCATACATCCCTACAGGAACAGCCCAGAACAAAAGGGTCTGCCTGGCGGCTACGGTACTTGGAGGAAGGCTACATTGGCACAGATCATGCTGGGTTTAGTGCAGGGTTAACATGTTTGGATAAGTGCCTTTCAGTTCCGGTGCAGGTAGCTCCTGGAGCCTGTGTTTGTGTTTGGCTACATGTGATGATAGCAGACCATAATAAATAAGTTTTTTCGTCCGGCAAGTCTGCTTGCTGCCAAGTTAATTACCTTCCACTTATTCAGGAATGTTTCCAGGGCAATTTATCCGCTTAGGGGTTTAAACTGTGAGGTCTGAGTTTCTGTCTCATAGTTTCTGCTTGTGTATGTGTGTGTCTCTCTTCCTCTGTCTGTCTCTCCCTCCCCCCCTGCTTTTGTTTCACGCTCTACCATTAAATTCATCTTCGCCATTTATTAAATAAGTTTCCTTCAACCTGGACTCCAGGCAACAACGTTTGCATAACATCGTCCTTTCATTAGACGGGTATACTTTCAATTAAACTTTATGCTAAAAGACACCGTGCATTTCTACAGTGCTGTAGGTCTGTAATCGGTCACTGAACACAACCATACATGACACGTCTTTGCTGCGGGCAGGGAGTGTAATTTGTTCCAGACCGGAGATTGTCCAAGCTATCCTGCAGCTTTCCCTCTGTCACCCAAGGCAAGGAAACCCCGGCCAGAATTTTCTCCTGGGTTTATCCTGAGGAGGGGGGGCAGGTTGGCAATGGGTGACTGGTCTTTTATTTACAGTGGTACCACTTTGCTAGAAGTACCCTGCACAACTCATTAAACATTTAGTTTTAATGTCACATTACACGGTGACTGTGTCTCTGCAAAACAACTGATCATTTGGACTCTCAAATCACAGCCAAGAAGTGGTCATGCCCCAGTGGTGTAGTACAGTCAACCCCCCCATCCGAAATAAAGACAAACCAATTATAGGAGGAGAGTACTGAGATAAAGGTTCAATGAGGATTCTTTCGATGCTCCAAATCCATTTTTTAAAAACTGTTCCAGAGCTAATGGGACACTCTGGGGTATTCTCACTCTTTCATTCCTAAAGGCAATGATCCTTTTGAGTAACAGCGCTGGCCAAGTGGGCCTAGATACGTATGACTCAGTGACTGGGATTCAAATTGAACTAATGAAATGAGTTCATTAAATCATAATCGCGTTGGGTTTTTTCGTTTGAAGGCATGGTGTATTGAACCTGCTGAGAGGCTCCTTAACAAACACTCACTTTTTACATGGCTGATAAAAGCTGGCAGCCAGACGAACTATGTAACAAAGGGCTAAGACTCCTATAGAGATCCCTCTCCTTTATAGATGTACTAATACAAATTGATTAAAAGGGGGGTGGGGGGGGGGGGCAGGAATTTCAATAATGACAGCTGAGCTCGAAGTCACTCACGATGTTGTGAAGGAACTGTGCAACATCTTTCAGACAGGCTCAACCCTCTGGGTCCACACCTGCTGAACAAAGCTACCGGTTTGAAACAGAGCATTTATTTTCTCCAGAGCCTTTTTTGATTCTGTCACTAAGGGAACTCACACCGGGCCAATTATATACTGTGATATTCAAAGTGAAGATGGGCCTAGTGCAGAATTACAACTGAAGTAGAGGGGTGGTGACATAGCACGCTCTGGAGAGCAGCATGTGTATGAGAATAGAAAAGTAGCGGGAGATCCTGATTTGAGCGCACCCTGGAGAATAACGCGTAATGATGGAGCACCCCGGAGAACAACACGTTATGAAGGACCGTGCTCTGGAGAACAACACGTAATGATGGAGCACCCCGGAGAACCACACGTTATGGTGGAGCACCCTGGAGAACAACAAGTTATGATGGAGTGTGCTCTGGAGAACAACATGTAATTATGGAGTGCGCTCTGGAGAACAACACGTAATTATAGAGTATGCTCTGGAGAACAACACGTAATGATGGAGCACCCTGGAGAACAACACCTTATGATGGAGTGTGCTCTGGAGAACAACACGTAATTATGGAGTGCGCTCTGGAGAACAACACATAATTATAGAGTACACTCTGGAGAACAACACGTAATGATGGAGCACCCTGGAGAACAACACCTTATGATGGAGTGTGCTCTGGAGAACAACACGTAATTATGGAGTGCGCTCTGGAGAACAACACGTAATTATGGAGTACCCTGGAGAACAACACCTTATGATGGAGCACCCTGGAGAACAACAAGTTATGATGGAGTGTGCTCTGGAGAACGACACGTAATTTTGGAGTGTGTTCTGGAGAACAACACGTAATGATGGAGCACCCTGGAGAACAACACGTTATAATGGAGCACCCTGGAGAACAGCATGTGATTTTGGAGCACCCAGGAGAACAGCACGTGATGATGCAGTGCGCTCTAGAGAAAAGCACATGATAATGATTATGTCAATAAGGTCCCATACCTTAGCATTCCTTTTAGCAAATGTCTTGGGCTAATTACCACGTTCGCTCAATAGAGCAGCAAGCTGAAGATCCCTTTCTATCCCAAAGCGTTCCAGAATTGTGGGGCCATGTTGGGCAACTCTATCTGTATGCCAAAATTCCCCAAAACGTCCCTAGTTTTTCAGAACTCTCAGCTATTTTATGAGTGTAGTACAGGCTAAGCCAAATAACAGAAAAGTAGATCTGAAGTTTTCAGATAAGGAGACCCTTGTTTTCAAGAACAGTATCCTCGTCAGAAAATATCTCCCGCGGCCCGGGACCCTTTAAAAAAAATAACAAGAGGAGACTTGAAAGGTAAAAAATGTGTGCTGAATTATAATTTCAGAAACAGAATCGTGCGGCAAGCATTCTGTGTGTTTGACTGTTGACTGTTCTGGATGATTCCTGTACTGTGTAACTGCGCTGGTAACATTTACGGGGTATCACTTGTGCATCTTCAAGATTTGCATGTAGGGATGCAGTTTGTTGAGCAGAGCTGGCCCTGGAGAACAACACGTTACCCAGGAGGGAGCAGAACGGGGAGGTCCTGATCTTAGCCTCTTTTTAGGCAGAAAGCACAGTTGATGCACTTCACTGAAGTAGCACATCAGGATCTGAAAGGGAAGTGAAAGGGAAAAGGGAAAAGACAGAACTGGAGCTGAAGAAGCTGTTCAATTACATTTTGTCTGCAGAGACTGATGTCCATGATGGGCTGGTGATTAATGCATTGCGCTGATAGAGGGAAACATGTGTTAATGGATTTATCACACTCCATTCGTTTCAGGCTCTGGATTAAACTTCCCTTTAATATGATTTAGAGTGGCACCCAGCGCCCTTCTTGCAGTTGAAGTGAAGAAGGATAAAAACAGAGAAAACAGGTGCGTGTGTGTGTGTCTATGTGTGTGAATGTGAGTGCCCGTATGTGTGTGCGTGTGCGTGTGTGAGTGAATGTGAGTGCCCGTATGTGTGTGCGTGTGCGTGTGTGAGTGAATGTGAGTGCCCGTATGTGTGTGTGTATGTGTGCGTGCCTGTGTGTGTCTGTGTGTGTGTCTGTGCATGTGTCCGTGTGTGTGTGTGTGTGTGCACGTGTGTGCGTGTGTGTGTGTGTGCGTGTGTGTGTGTGTGTGCGCGTGCATGTGTGTGTGTGTGTGTGTGTGTGTGTGTGCGTGTGTCCGTGTGTGTGCGTGTGTGTGTGTGCGTGCATGTGTGTGCGTGTGTGTGTGTGTGTGTGTGTCCGTGCGTCTGTGTGTGTCCGTGCGTGTGTGTGTGTGCCTGTGTGTGTGTGTGTACGTGCATGTGTGTGTGTGTGTGTGTGTGTGCAGTGGTGGTGGGTGTGGGTCAGCTTATCCATCAAGCAGTGAGGTTGTTTAGTTCCTCTCAGACAGGCCAAGTTCCCTTCAGGCCACTGTGGATCAGGGCACAAACGTTACCATCTGTGGTGTCAACTGGTGAATGGCGGCTCCAGGCATAACGTGGAGTCCTGTGCATTCCCTGGATGTGTGGGGGCACTGCCGGAGGGCAGGGGTAGGAGAGAATTCCGGAGGCAGGAGGCTGGAGTCAGCTATGACTAAATCAGTAGGGCCTGCAATCTCCTTCCTGATCGAAGGGAAGCAGAGCCTTCAACTGTAAAACTCCTACGCAAATGGGACTAGCTTTTCCTTTTTCCTTTTCTTCAAGTGCACGTCAACCATCCCAATTTCAATTCTGTTAGAATCCATGGTGCAAACAGGTGATTGACCTGCATTCTTGTGATTATTCTTGCACTTAACTATAAATATTTTTTCTAAAGTAAAATGGAACCCAAACTGAACTGAAATTTTCAATACCGCAAATCCATAGTAATTAATAATAATTAAAACACGGGTTTGCAATGTATGTTCAGTTTTGCTGCATCAGTAAAATCAGCCACGTGGCTTGAATCAAACAATGAAAAACAAAAGTTACAATGTTTTGTAAATTTCGGCTTGCACTACTATGCAGTGTATAATAACAAATTAGCATGGAGAAAACACGCGGTTTTGGCTAAATTTGGAAATAGTATGCAAAATAAATAAAATAATTTGCATTGCCTGGAAGTACACATCAGTCCCCAGTGATTTTCATGCTTGTGCGGGAAATACTAATTGTATCTCATACTAGTTTACTAGTATGACATAAGAGTTTACTAATGTGCTTATTAAGTTTACATAACTCAAGCATGAAAAATGGGTGTGTTGTTTTTGTCACTGTGACTGTGGGTGAGGATCTCTGTGGATGTGTGTCTATGTGGACGTGAGTCACTGTGACTGTGGGTGAGGATATCTTTGGATGTGAGTCACTGTGATTGTGGGTGAGGATCTCTGTGGACGTGTGTCTATGTGGATGTGAGTCACTGTGACTGTGGGTGAGGATCTCTGTGGATGTGTGTCTATGTGGATGTGAGTCACTGTGACT
>JAOVYW010021163.1:2773-20106 GCA_025775045.1 Hiodon tergisus | reverse complement strand
TCACTGTGACTGTGGGTGAGGATCTCTGTGGATGTGTGTCTATGTGGATGTGAGTCACTGTGACTGTGGGTGAGGATATCTGTGGATGTGAGTCACTGTGACTGTGGGTGAGGATCTCTGTGGATGTGTCTATGTGGATGAGGAAACAAAGGATTGGAGTATGCCTGTTCCTTGGGCCGTATTTATCTATAAACAAAGAAAATGCAAACAAACTAAAATAACTCTAACTAAATCTTCCCCCTCATGGGTTTTCTGCATAAACAAATAATTAAAATAATGAACTAGAGCAAGAAAAATAAGACAAAACAGAAGTTGTCAAGTTCGGCTCCGTGGGCTGTTGGCCTTTTCCGTTCAGATTTCCTTTCCATTCAGCTCTCTCATTTTCCTGCTCTCTCCCACGGAGCAAGTTCATTTTTGGAATTTCTTTACTTTGTGCGTTTGAGCCAATCGGTTGTGTTGTGACAAGGTAGGGTTGGTATAATGAAGATAGTCCTATTTGGTAAAAGACTAAGTCCATATTATGTCAAGAACAACTCTCACGAGAAACACCACAGGAGAGGAAGACCCAGAGTTACCTCTTCTGCAGAGGATAAGTTCATCAGTCATCAATCAGCAATTAACTGAACCTGAGATAGCAGCCCAAATAAATGCTTCACAGAGTTCAAGTAATGGACACATCTCAACGTCACCTGTTCAAAGGAGACTGCATGAATCAGGCCTTCACAAACATAATAAACCTATATCTCATATATATCGTCTGTAATACGAATAACCAGTTGCTTGCCAACCACCAATCCCTTTCACCCCTCATCCACTACTGCATTGGCTTGACTCATTCAATCAATGGCCACGTGATAAGTCATTCACTTGTGAACCGGGACTGTTCAACCAGAGATTTTTTGCTTTAAAAAAACCTAGCCTTAGCTCACTTCAGCATTTGATGTGGGAGAAAGCACCCTTTAGCTACGGGTGAGGCTCAACACCCCAAGCTGTTCACACATAAAAGTGCAGAGATTTGTATTGGCAAAGCAGAGTTCTGACAGAAAGGCACGTTGAAACAGAGGAACTCTTACAGAAAAGCAAGGGGTTTTTGTGTTGAGGGAGAAGAATAAGTCGTTGGAGTCGAATGTTTTGAGAGAGAAATTCAGACAGCACAGTGTGGAATACTGAACTTAATTTCTCTCTGGGGGATCTTGTAAAAACCCTTTCTCCGTGTAATCACAAATTGTGAAAAACGTGTAATTATGGCAATAAAACGAATGCATTTTCGAGATGCTGAGACTGACAAAGTATCAAAATGGGTCGGGCTGTTTCTTTAATTCAGGTCTTTGGAAGGAAAAAAAGGGTTCGAGAAGTTCTGACAGCTCATGACTGTACGGGTTCGGGGCAGGGGACGCATTGTTATTCCACTCATCCTCCGTAAGGACCAATGGGATGTGATCCTGTGATGCAGCCCCTGGATTATTCCTGCAGGCTATGGTTATTCTTGCTGGCTTCTTCAAGGCAGAGCATGTCTGATCAGGGGCTGGCATTCCATAGCCCACGACCCCTCTCCCATTCTTCCTGCCTGCTGTTCCCATTAGGAACTGGAGGGGGTGCTCATGCTGACGTCAGGTATTGATTAAAAGGCCTGAATTCTTGATACAGCTATAATTTATTTAGCTTTAGCCCATTGTGAGATGAATTGAATGGTAATCGCTACTTTCAATATTCTGTCTTGTTAATTCAAAAGCTCAGAAAATGGGGGCTGAATCGGTTTAATAAATGAATGACCCAATACTGAATTAATATGGACCGAATCCTTCCTTCCAACTCAAGCTCCCAGTCCCCGTGACCGAGCTGTGCACCTGCGTTGAAAAGAACAAGGTTCGAAACAGCAGACCGGATAGACTTATTTATCTTTAAATAACTAAACTCAAAGTCTGAATGAGCAGGATTGAAAAAGAGTCCACTGGATTAGATGGAACAAGGCGTAAAACAGTAAAATGTGTATGTGTTTGTTTATGTGATGTATTGTGCTTTGTGTAAATGTTAGGAGGATCAGCAAAACAGCGGGCAGGGAATCTATGTCCCGCCCCTTTAACACCAGCCAGTCTGACAACAGTAGCTGCTTGCTGACTGACAATACTCCTCAGCAGTGAAACTGGCATGGCTGGGGGCAACAGTTGATCAGCTGCAGCATAAAAGGCTGCAAGTTTGTTTGATAAAGTGAAGGCCTGTACCTGAGGAGGTTTGTTTGAGCCGAATCAGGGATAACGTAAAAAAAAAAAAAAAAAAAAAATCATTTATCGAGATTAGAAATAAGAAAATTGGCTGGTTTTCACATCGAGGATCTGTGAATTTTGATTGATGCAAAGAGCACGGTCACATTTTGCTAATATGCAGCACAATTATATGTCCATGGCCAGAGATCAGCTGATTACATTGTTCTGAATCGTTCTGAACATCACTCAAGGGAACACAAATGACAAAAACATGTGGAAACAATGTTTCCACACCCTTTACCATGTAGAAAAGCCTCCTCTGACACGCCCTACCTTATATGGGCAAATTGATTCGACTCATGACTCAGAATAAAAGCCACGGTGGTGACGTGCCTAAAATCACGTTAAAAACAATTATAGTGGCATTCAAAGATTTAAACGATTTAAGGAAAGAATAGTATATTGGTATTATTATTTTTATTATTATGAAATGTACAGGAAGAGAGGGTTAGGAGGATTAGCATGTGGGTCATAGATACTGAACTTGGTCTATTCACAAAGCAGCTGCTTTTAAGGAAAAAGAAACAATAACATTCCATGCCTGCACAGAAAAGATAGATTTGCAAGACTACCTTGTTTACCCCCATTCATGTATCGTGGGTGTCCTGTCGGTCAGCTCTATTTCAAATCTGTGACATCAACCAAGGTTAATGCCTGTGTAATTCAGAAAACATCCATGAACAATAAGAAGATTTTGTTTCTGGTGGAGGTGAGCAAAATCAGGAGCACCTCTCGCTGGGCCTGCTCCGCGTTGTTCCTGACCACCACGTGCTTTCAGTGGTCTCCTAGGTGACAGCAGCTTAGCGTTGGCTGATATGAGAGGCCTGTGAGGAGCACAGGGGATTGTAGGAATAGAGAGAGTGAGCGCACCAGTGAAACGAGGTCTTTAAGGGCGAAAGGGGGCCGACTTGTTCGGAAGACTCACTTCTTCTCAAGTCGAGAAGTAAGTTTGCTTCACAGCACAACTTGAGTGGCTTCTGTAACGCATCATAACATAGACATCAAACGGAAAAGCAGATTTTGCTCTTTTTAACACATGCTGGTGCATGGTTATTTTTTACTGGCAACGCAACAAACAAACTGAAAGCTGTGTCACGTCATTGCACTTTTTTAACAGTCCTCTTGCGTTTGTAGCAGATATCTTTCTGCAAACGACCAAACTAACAAATGCACATAACCACACAGTCCTGGTATTGTTGGCATTCCTCTGAATCTGGTTTGCAGAATGATTTCACACTTGCCACAGAAACACGCAGTAACATTAGTCGTTCTGGAGACTCCATACAGGTTATGAACACATGGGTTGTATGAGTTTGTATGAGACTGACGATTTTGAATCTTAAAATGGACGCCGTCTCAATTATTGAAATCAAATGAAAATCCACTACTAGATTTATTGGTGATGATGCTACGCGGACATTTGTGCTTTTGTCAGTCCGACTCTGTGCGGGAATGATGATTTACTCTCTTTATTAGGACAGGCCACACTTTGAAGAATGAGACAAGCTTTGAGAAAGTTTCCAACTGCCACTAGAGTCGAGCCGTTGATGGAATCCAACATCAAAGAGTGGCAAGAGGGTAAGAAGGAGACTTCTGTAAACTTTTCGAAATGTTGCCTCATCCTCGCTTCACGGCCGTCTGTCAATATTTTATCCCCCCTGGGACCATATGCGTTTTTTTTCTTTTGAAACTTGCTTTCAAAAACAAAATGGCCGCCGGAGCCAGGACACATGCAACTCCCACAGGCCTGGTGGGTCCCCAGTGCTGTCTGTCACACACACACACACACACACACACACACACACACACACACACACACACACACACACACATACGCACACAAAAACACACACACACACACACAAACACACATACACTGTGTTTGTATTTGCAGTTCACTCCCTTGGTGACAAACACTTCTTGCATGTTTAAACAAGTCTTCACAGGAAGTAGAGAGCACTAGGAAGTCCAGTGAGCTTGCTGTATGTACAATATCAAATAAGTGGGCCAGACAGCTTTTTATGATGATGTTAATGATAGGAATTTCTGGCAAATTTTCTAAATGTACTTTTTAGATTTTTTTTTTTTTTTTTTTACCAAATGCATTTTTACTGAAAGTGGAAAGTTATCCAGATGCAAAACTTTCCATACAATTCAGAACTGTTTGATTTGTATGATTGACTGGGTGAGTTCTGTCCTGGCTTATTTCTGGAATTTTATTATTTTGTTGGAGAAAATGTGAACAACGAAAACTAAATTTGGCCACTTCATTGGCAACTAAGTAAATGCAAGAACAATCATCACTTATTATTTTAATCAGGCTAGTGATTCAGATAATTGCACAAAATGGAATATATTCCAAAAGAAAAAAGTTTAGAAAAAAGCTTAGATTCACAAACACACAGTGACTAAGACACACATACTGCACACAGACGCACACACACACACACAAAGGAGAATTGTGCAGACTTGGTATGCTAAATGCCCTGCTCTGCTATTCTACTGTCTTTTTCTAATACCAGTAACCCTAAAAAAGTTTCAGTTCTGTGTTCTACTGCGTCAGTACTTAAACCACTATCCCACACTTACAGACAGTTATAGGAGACCAGTGCTGCGACCATTACTCCACACTAACTCACAGCCCTAAAGTTCAGAGTCCAGTGCTCTAACCATTACCCAACACTAACCCACAGCCCTAAAGCCCAGAGTCCAGTGCTCTAACCATTACCCAACACTAACTCAAAGCCCTGAGGTCCAGGGTCCAGTGCTATGACCATTACCCCACACTAACTCAAAGCCCTGAGGTCCAGGGTCCAGTGCTGTGACCATTACCCCACACTAACTCAAAGCCCTGAAGTCCAGGGTCCAGTGCTGTGAATTTTAATCCACACTAATCCACAACCCTGAAGTCCAGAGTCCAGTGCTGTGGCCATTACCCCACACTAACCCACAACCCCAAAGTTCAGTGGAGTGTGTGGAGAGAAACGTTTCTAAAAACTCAAGAAAAACAAGACCCTCTCGAGCTGAAGCAAGCACACAATTCCCCAAGAGCAGACGTGAAACTTCACATATTCCCTCCATGTATTGATATTTCTGATAATCATTTCATTAACACCTAACATGAGCCAAATGCGTTTCTCAGCTACTTTAGATCTCAATGAACGAGAGAACCCACATCACAGCTGAGTCCAGAAACAACAAAAACAGGAAATGCAGTGTCTCCAAACAAGCCGGCAGCCACGCAAAGCCGTAACATCAGAGAGGACCGAGAGAGAGTCACATGCTGTTCAAAACAAAAGTTTTAACACTTTATTTGAACATTTCTTTGATAGTTTCTTTTTTTTCTAAATAAGGACAAATTTTAGAATTCTTCACTAATTTGCCGTTAATCGTGAGCATTTTTTGAGCTGTTTAAATGGATCTTGACTGATGAAATAAGTTTAGAAGTAGTTTGTACACCACATACTTGTCAAATGTACCTTCAGATAATTTCTAGCTGGTATGAAAATGGGTTAATTGACTTTTATTTTCCTAGGCAAACTTTTGAAATGTGAAGGTTGCTTTTCATTTATGTCCCCCAGAAATAACATAGAGGAGCTCATTGCTTTGAGACAACTTTTAGTTTTCTCAGTGTTGCTTTGAACAACAAACACCGGGATTGGATGCCTGCATCTGACATTCAATGCTAGCTTCCATTGAATCATAGGCTGACGGATAAAGTGGTGGGGTTTTTATTTATTTAACCAATCTCTTAAAACACGATTCTACCCTGAAACTGAAAGCAAGGAGAAATAGAGAAGAGGCTGTCTTCGAATTATCCAAAGTGGCAGGGGACACTGTTAGTTACAGAAAAACCCTTGTACAGCCAAATTATTTTACTCTTTTTTTGAACTGATACATAAAATGCAAACAACAAAAGAGAACTGAGACCATAACGGGATTTAGGAATTTGGTAATTAGGATTCACCCCCCTTTTTTTCAGAAGCATTTACACTATAATTGCCATTTATAGAAAAGAAAGATTCATTCAAAGGAAAGCCTAATAAAATAATGGAACAAATGAGGGACGTCGACGCTAATCCTCCGTGGAAGGTAATTAACTTGCTCTGCCTCATTCCTGGAGGTCTCTGACAGAAGTCATCAGTGGCTGAGCACAGAAAATCCTCTGTAAAACATATGTGTGTGCATCTAAAAGTGAAGTCAAACATTGAAACATGAAAGGTTGTTAAAGGGTGAGAAAAATCCCCCACTGCTGTGAAAATCAAAACCGTGTGTTTAGTCTTGAGACCAATGGACACATTACAAACTAAAGCCAATATAGTCACCACATACCATAGCCAATAAACGTACCACATGCTACAATCAAAGGGCAATTTGATTTGTGACAGCAACACTACTAATGGCGTCAGGAGGCCACACATTTTCTCTCCTTTTATCCCCCCCCCCACAGCACAGATATATAGATTTCCCTTGCAGAACCACAAAATCACCCTGGCCTGCAAGGTTCAGACCTGAATGAGATAGGACAAACAGTCTGAACATGGATCTTGCAGTTTTACAATCAACAAAAAACAGGCTATGGAGTCCAACCGGCGAAATCAAAACAGGACTCAGTCTGTCCTCATGTGAGCATCTTCACTGACTTAGCCTCCAGGATGCCCCTCCTGTCCATTTTGAAATATGTATAAAAACGTTCACTCGTCATGAGCTTATGAAAAGTTTTGCCCGAAAGCAGCCCTGCAGCCCTGTAGGGTCCGTAAGGCTAATAGGACTTGAATTCTGTATAGATGTTCAGAATCAGTGACATTCTATACGTGTATTTTGTTTTGATCCGTTTTTTCAGAAACCATCATAAGGTTGAAAAGCGACAGCGATTGCAGGTGACTTGCTTTTGAATGACCTTGTCTGTCTGTTTTCTTATTACTTATCCACTACTGCGTGGCTGGACTCAGGCCCCACCTGGACCCGTTATTGAAATCATCCTGATGCTTAAACACCATGACATTGTGTAATGTCTTTTCATATTCTCTGAACGATATCTGCATGGCTTGAAAATAAAATATAAACTTGTTGTATCAAAAGAGTATCTTTAATCCAGTGTTTGTGTTCCTATTAAGAGCCTACACTTCCGTACACTCTTTTAGTTTTTAAATACAACCCTGGTTTAAAACTAAGATATGTAATTAGCATTGGATGGGGGGTAATGGTCCCGAGGGAGAAATTGCTGCTGGGCTCTTAGACAAACCTTGGCATTTTTGAATATTAATAGAAATTACAGAAAGATTAAGCAGGAAATGATTTAAAATGTCACGGTCCCAGCCGCCATGGTTAATGGGAAGGCAGGAAATGAGATTTTGTTGGCCATTAAATATTGAAACAGGGAGCTGGGAGGAGGAAGGGAGGGATGCCAGAGGTGAGGGGATATTCCGTTCGGTCTGTGGAGACTCGCTGACGGCCAGAGGGGGCCCGCACGTCACCTCCATCACCCTCGCTGCGTCGGTTTCCTAAGGGGAGGAATAAAACCTCAGCACTGCAAAATCAAAGACTCCAGATGGACTGGAAGGAATGGAATCTGCAACACAGCAGCTGCAGTAGAGTTCAACGGGCATCGTTGTTCCCGCCTGGGGGGAGGGGTATCTGCGTATGCTCCACTTAGAGGTGTTGTCCGCACAACGGTATCCCGGAGAAGTTTGTGTTTCTGATCCACGTCCGGCCGGGTTAGATCGCTGAACGGCCAGGAGATTCATCACCGTCACCAGCGATTACTCACTGTGTGGTTATTTCCCCCTCTCCAAAGAGTAAAGCGGTTCTATAGTTCTTGCGCATGAAACAATGGCTGTACACTCCCGTGAAAGTCTCCACTTTTTTATGTCTGGTTTTGACATACGCAGCAAATGCAGAAACTGCCGTCTGAAAGTTTTCCAGTTGTCACTATCCTACAGCTTTTAAAAAACGATGAGGTGCAGCTGAATTTTCTAAAGTGTGGGCTTTTTGTCTTTGGCTGCATTGTGTGCATTCCTTATAATCAATTAAAGTCAGCCTTGAAAAGCAAGATGCCACAAAAGCTCAGAAAAGCGAGATGCTTGTGGCACAAAATCAAATCACGCTCATTTGTGTCGGTGAAATATTTATTTAAAATAGCCTACCCTTCGACCCACCCATTGTCACTTAAACTGCCCTCTCTCTGATTCTGGCTGATGACCAGTCATAATATGGCTTGTTCCATAGGTCACCAAACTGCGTCAAAAACATTTCATAGTTTTAAATCCCACACAAAACTGCAAACTGTGATGACGGCTGGCTTTCTTCTGAGAGGGAGAACCGGTATCTGCAGGTGACAGATTTTATGCACCATAATTGCTCTCTGGAAACAATTCCCGAAGGCCAAACTGAACCTTCTCCACACCCACTGCCCCTCATCCGCCAACACCCTCTCACCTCCTGTGCCTTGCCAAAGCCGCTTCACTGTACTCGCTATCTTATTTATTTTAATTATTTTGATTTTGGTCCATGGCTGGAATTGGCTCTGGGATTTCTGACGGGTGACACTCGTTTGTCAATCTCACTGTGCAACCTGCCAATTACTAAAAGGAAAGTTTTGCCAAGCCGTTTTAGAAAGTAAAACTCTAACAAGCATTCGTGGGGTAAAGTTTATTCTTTCAGAAAATAATAAGAATCCCACGGAAAAAAAGAAAAGAAAAAAAAATTGTTATGTTTCTGCCGCATAGCAGGAAGGACACAGGGCATTTGATTTCTTGATCTTTGAAAATGTTTTGCGTTCAGTTCAGCCTGTAATTCTAGGAGCAGTCTTCAGCTAAGCCACATTTCTGAAACACCTACAACATGTCATGACCATATCCAAGTCCTTATTGGCAGAGGGTTAGGGCATAGTCTGCAGTATGTTCCGTGTGCATTCAAACAGCTGCGCTTCAGCGAAGAAAACTTTGTTACCATTAGCTATTTTATTTAGCATTCAATAGTAAGTAACAAGCAGAGGTCTTCTCAAGAATACTTCCAACTCTTGCATAAATTTGAATAAAAATAAAAAGCTAATGATCTGCTTGTTCCTTATTTTTTGGTTTGGGTGAATAAATTTCTCATGCTGGGCATAATCATCGGGTATCACATGCCATCCATAAAGAAGCTGATTTCCCACAAAAGTGCGTGCATTTTTAATGGTACGATAAGAGTGCACTTGATTTGTGAATGGTTCAGCTGACGAGATTCCATTTATAGGTGGAAAGTGCGGTTTAAATTCCATCAGTTTCCCAGCGGTTTCTCCATAATCCTGTCACTGTTCAGATTGCGACAAATTTCACTGGCTTACACACTCGTCTCTTAATAACAGCCCAGATGTCGACACATAGTCCCGTTGCTGTGTTTGAGAACCCTACCCGCGACCTTCCTGAGGTAAATTACCTGTAGTCTTCTCTAGTGTTCTGTTCGTCCATTAAAAATGTGTCAGAAGTCAGTGGGTGCCATTCACTTTAGCATCAAACTAGGATCATTAGTAGTGGTGGAATAGGTTTTTGGCTCGGATAATGTGGGCATCTGATTGGATGCTGCTGGGCCCTGCCTCTGCAGGCTATGCATTTTGAGTATAACTTGATAAGGTGTTTGATCCGCAAAAAGTGTCAAGTCAGATGAAATGGTATAACAAGTTATTTCCTTGGGGTAAAAAGGGATTGTTTTTTTCATCAGCATTATTTTAAGTAGCAGAAGGAAAAGAATAAAAAGATAAATTGGATTTTTGAAAAGGAGGCACTGCAGATAAAAGGACTGAAGGACTGCCCAGAGCCTCGTCGTGGAGGAAATAACAACAGAATAACAACAGGCCAGCGTTCCCCCACTGATACGCAGGATCAACCAGAGCACCCAGAACCGGCTGGGGAGGGCCCTTCACACAGTCCCCGGGCTCTCTAAAGGCCTGCCAAACCTCCACTCCACGTGATGCTTCAACCCAACTGACAGGAGAGCAATACTTGCGTGGATCTGTCAGTGTCCAAGCTCCCTGGTTCACCGGGTAACCCTGACCCTCCACCCCAGGCAGGGCAGGTCTGTTGTGTAAGTCACACCCCACCACATCTACAGCATTTATGAAAAAGTATTTTCCCAGGGTATAATTTTCTGCATTGTTGACACCGAATGTTCAAATATTCAAAGTCCAATACTAGCTAAGGGACCCTGAGCGAAGAAATAACACATACATAAACGAAATAAGTGTCAAATAAAGTTATGCAACAAACTCACTGCTCCTAGGAGAAATGTTGGCCTGCTACTTTGCTGCTCTGCCATGAATCCCATTTTAGCCCAGTGTCTTTATTATGGTGGAGTCATAAACACTGACCTTAGCTGAGTAGAGAGGCCTGCAGATCCATAGATGTTGTCCCGGGGTTCTTTGTAACTTCGAGCAAGATGGATGCCTTGCTCATGTAGAGATTTTGACAGGAAGGCCACTCCTGGGAAGATTCACCACTGTCCCAAACTTTCTGGGTTTGAGCTATATGCTCTGACTGTGGACTGTGGAGCCCCAAAGCCTTATAGAAGGGATTTATAACTATTTCCACACTGATAGGCATTAGCAGCATTTCCCCCAGAGGTACTTACTTTAGCCTGTAACTTCACTCTAATGGTAATGTCCCAACTGACCCTATTTATCCCATTAACTGGGTTGAGTTAACTATTGGGGAAATTTCACTGCTGAAGTTGTTTAAATACCTTGCTCACCAAACAAATGAAGGGAGCACCAAATGTTGGGGTCATTACAACATTAAAAATGTCTGAACCTTTTCTAGTGTAAATAAATCACGGTGATACGTAACATGCATCCATTCATTCCTGCATTTAGAAACCCTTTATTTAGAGTTTTGGAATTACCAATTGCTGGATAGGTCAAAGTTAGCGAGGCCTGTTGAGTTGGCATGCGCCTGTTTCTGTTTGATATGACTTTTGCCAGTGCTTTCAAAACAAAGCCCCCTAGTGGTGGTTACCCTCCCTGCGTTGGGGTGAAGCTCATCTCCACCCACAAACTTTTCCGCAAAGAAAATAAACGATGATCACAGAAAATGGTGATAAAAACACCGGAGCTTATTTAAAATGATTAATGCTGTTACATTAAACATCATAATGAATCCCAAGCAAAGTCTGATTAATTAAACTCAGCATAGAGGGTGCATTTTGTAGAGACTCTGGCATGGGTATAATTACCGCAGATGGGTTGTCTAATGTGTGGCTGGATGCCTGGATGGGCTGGGGTATAGGATGGTGAGAAAAGGATGATTTGCAATGCCAGTAGTACGCTGCAACCCCTGATATAAATTACAAGAACTACAGCTTTTACATCAATGCAACTGGCCTGCCCATTTTAAAATGGCCAAGTAAGTGACATGCACAAACTTCTTAATTAAGGCCATAATAATTCAGTGTTGCAAGCTTTAACATTTAATGCTGCATTTAACCCCCTCCCCCCCAAACCACTCCATTATAGGGAGTAGTACTAACACTACCCAGGATTTCAGACCAATGCACACAGAATATATAACACTAGGTAATATGCCAGTTGGTTTGCTTCCTGTCCCTCAAACACAGCCATTCAATAGAAGAAAAAAAAGTGTGTCTCACCTTATCTCTCAGGGTAGAGAGTGCACCTGCTCTCCACTGCCACCTGTCTCGTCACTCCAGTACCTACGCCGTCTTTCCACTCAGACGGCTGGCCCCCGTCGACTCACTGTCAGCACTGTCAGTTTCTTGCGTCTTCTTCGCTGGACTGGGGAATGTGCTTTGCATGCTGAAGGACTTACCTGTTGACAGGTATGAAAAAGAGCCAGAGGTTATGCCAGATTACAGCCGAACGGGCTTGTCGGGACATCCCAGAACAATAGGCCCGACTGTCGGAGAGCTTCATTTGTTCTTGATCTGCCACGCTACCGTTTCTGCCAATCAAATATATAACCCATCTGTCAACCAATGGACATAACTTCACCCAGGCAACTTTTTTAACTCTTTTTTTTCTTCATACCCGTACTTTTGTAAGAGGCTCTTTGTTAGGAACTATAACTGTGCCACTTCTGCAGGTGTGTTGATTGATCACAAACCGTCACAAGATTTATTGGGAGAATGTTCGGGGGATTCTAGTTGTCCCTCACAGGCTTCCATGATTAGCCAATTTAGCTCCAGATTGGAGGCTTTTAGAGCCGTAGGCTCTGTCTTCCCATACTGTACTGCGGTATAAAACGTATCTCAGTGTAGAATGCACAGGGGAAGAAAGGGGCAGGATTCATAAACACATTGTGAATTTCTTGAGTAAAGATTTGTACCTTTTTCGCTACTTGCCTTGTCCGGGGGCCTGCTTGGTCAGATTAGCTTGTGACATAAACAGTCGGCCACAGAAGTCTTGCAGGGTTTAAGCACCACTTTGAAGTAATTGCCCCAAATGACATAATGGCATGACTCAGACATATCCTCTTAAGTTTATAGACTTGCATGGTTCCTGCACAGCATTGATTAATTGATTGCTGCTCTCAGGCTATATACAGATGTTAAGGCACAACGTTGTTATGCTGCATTATTCACTTCACGTTGATTATTCTCTTTGTTCCTTGCATCAGCTTAACATTATGATTGCTCATTAACATAACAAGTAAACAAACAACAGGTCTGATCCCTGAATGTTTTCTTAAAAAGGTAAAAAAATCTACAGAGTAAATCTGGACAAAATTCTGGTGCATAGTTATATTTAAAATAAATCAATTAGCCAATAAAGAAATCAATCTAATAAAACCTGATGTAATGTTTTTACATTCTTTTTATAATATTGTAAGACCAAAACAAAACTTGGACAACCTGCTAATCACACTTTATATAACTGTATTATTTTTTATTTATTTCATTTTTTTGTTATTCAAGATACAACAAAAATAAAATGCTATTAGCTTAAGTGTGATTAGCGGGTTGCCAAAGTATCAGCCATTATTTTTTGAAAAAACAATAAATTTAATTAAAATCTTGTGTATACGCTCTTTGTGTTCTTTCTGTTTTTCTTCCTTTAGTTTTTTCAAGTCAGAGAATATGGGGGAGTAAATCTCTTAGACTAATTAGTATATATTTAGCTGCACTGGTTACAAAATTGTTGTAATAGATATGCCGGATGCAGTGGTGAAATAACCATTATAGACATTATGATAATATATTTAATGCAGTACCCCTCCCCTTGTGCATTGAATTGTTGTCATTAAAAGGCAGTAACTAATTTTTTACAACCATAAAAAGTCTTACGAACTGCTTAGGATAATTATATATATATATTTCTTTAAATGTAGTGCATGTTCAATCACTTTCTTCCCAGCTTTGGGTCTTTTGATCAGTTTTCCTGCGTATAAATGATGCAAATCGCGCGCTAGCCCACTCCTCAGTTGTGGTCCAGCGTTGGTGATGGCGTGCCCACTGGAGCCGCTTCTCCTTGGGTTTAGCTGACAGGAGTGGAACCCGGTGCGGTCGTCTGCTGCAACAGCCCATCGGTGACACGGACCGGTGCATTCAGAGATTTTTGCATTCTGCACACAACTGTTATACTGTCATACAGCGCCATTATTTGGCTGTTCGTGGCCTGTCTGTTAGCTTGCACAATTCTTGCCATTCTCCTTCGACCTCTCTAATTAACTAGCTGTTTTCTCTGGGTCCAGATAGAAAAGAATAACATCATAATTCTGGAGTTTACTGTAAAAACTCCAGCTGAAGACCAGGCATTTTTAGAAGGCTTCAACACGTTCTTTAAAAAAATTTTTTAAAAATAATTAATGATGTAAAGCTTTATTAGTATGTCTGAAAGACGGAAGCTGAGATAGTAATGCAATATTTGTAATACGGTTAAAACTATTATCACTTCATTTGAAGCGTTTAAAAAGCACATATTTGACGTAAGGTCATGTCAGCTATGCGAGGTAATGTGCTGTTGTGGGAGATAATGGCAGCTGCTTGCCTTATTAAGGAACTCCTGAAAAGTATTCAAACATTTTTCTTTTTTAAAGTCACATGAATGTTTGAATGACGTACTTACGTTTTGCTGTTGTTGAGGGTTTTTTTTTAAAAACTTAAACTCATAGCTGTTTCTGATGTCTTGTTAAAGAAAGAATAGACTTAATTGGATTGCTTAACGGATCATGCTGTCAGTAATTCCTAACAGGTGTGTGCCATTTAGCCACACCTTAAATATTTGTTCTCTTGACACCCAGATCAGCCGTCGCCTGTTGCCATGGTCTAGCCCAGAAAATGAAGGCGGCAAACCCTTGTGAGGATTTTACATATATCACTGTTCAAGTTGAGTTCCCCCTTTCCTAAGACAGCAACATGACCATGATACATGTTATATTAGATATGCAGGGGAATTGGAACAGAAAAAAATAATATATATATATATATAAATCTCGTATTAGTTTACTTTCAAAGAATAAAAAAAGGTGTATGCTGTAACTGTAAGTCATACACATACCAAATTCACAGTCAAAAAAGCTTTCTAATGACAAATGACTAAAAATGAATGACATGAAAATGCAACATTTAGTGATTTGTCACATCAGGTTACACAAGGACCTAGCCAGTCCAATGTGCTACGCTAACTTGCAGACATCAACCATTTCATTGCCATAGCATTTCCCTATACCATGCCTTGTGACGGTGTTATGTCAGAAACCAAGTGACACCGAGAGACTATTTCAAGCGACTATATTTTTTGGACACTCATAATGTTCCTCTTTCTTCTTTTTTGGGGCAATTCAGTGCAGTTTAGGGCAGTAGAGAACGCCTCTTTCTGAGTTAATGTTGAGTCAGTTGCCCATTAGCTCATTTTGTTTCAGGTGCAGTTTGGGAACTTTCTGGACTTGAAACCGGTCTCTCTAAAGTTCTAACCCCTACAACCCCCCTTCTCCACCAGTGCCAGTCGTCTCCCAGTGTTCTGTTATACTGTCGGATGGTTGTAGTTTCCATGGATGAGCAGGGCTTTGAAAAGGCGGTAGCCTAATCAGCGTGGTTCTTACAGAACATCTATTACAACTTTGTAGTAATGGCCTCTCCGCTTTGATATTTCTATTGATTCTCTTTGACTCTCCTCTGTTCCTCGGAAGAAGCCTACAGGATTGTCTGCAAGAGTGCTTTGTATATCCATGTCTTAATGATTTTCCCCTCATCCGTTCACTTAGCCATAGCTCATCGCTACACCATCTGAGAAACAGGGTTATTTATTTATTTATTTATTTGATCAGAAGAAGTATTCTATTTTCTGTGAGCCCATCTTTGACGGGAGAGTCGGTCTACGAGAGGGGGTCTGTACCTGTGATTAAAAGTCTGTATCAGGCAGTGTTTCCGCATTTTAAATAAACGCTCTAAACTGTCCAAGTCAACTTGAGAACATGGCTACTGAATTGCTTCGGTGCACTTAATAAGCTCATTGTTAGATATCGCAATACGGCCCACATAAAATATTGAAATATTGAATTATGTAAAGAAGGCCTTGTCAGACTGAATAAATGGCTATTTGAAGATAAGAGATCATTTAATTATTCACTGGAGCCACCCCTCCCCTTATGGATGACAGCTCTTGCAATATTTTCACGAGGGAGATTTTGCACATAATTCGACCTTGTTGAACCCTCCTGTCTTTGTAACCCCTCCAGTCGAACGTTTGAGAGAACCTGCCTAGGGGTTTTCAGCGCCAGAAACCCCAATAGATCGGAGCTGAGACATTCAGTTCACTCTTCAAACTGGCGTTAGTATGAACTCACAACAAGTGGTGATACTTGACAAGGTAGCCGAAATCGATTAACTCTGAATGGATTTATATGCCGTAATATTCCTCGTACATTATTGTTTATATTACAAGACTCATACTACACCTTATACACTATTATTTACAATGCTATTTATTCTGCCCCTATTCTACCCAATTCTACACTTGCTCATATATTGCCACTCATACCACAGCTAATACACCACTAGTATCCCCAGAATCGTAGATTTGTGTGATGTCCACTGTGGGTATCCCCTGGTGGTACCTGATGCAAAACTATCAAGCAACCGGGATGATTCTCAAACTCAAAGTATTTGAAGAAAGAAAATGGCTTATCAATTCCCTACCATTAGATTTATTCCGACAAAAAATATTTATATTTGCTATTCCTTTGGTAATTCAGATTTAATCCCTGTATTGTGCCATAGCAAAAAAAAAAAAAAAAAACTACCATCACGTTTAGAATTCTTTTGCATATATAAAAAATCGGTAACAGTTATAGAACCTGTGTAGTTGGATGTTGTTATATTGGCCTATTTCATTCTTAAAGCAAACAGACAATCCTGTGTCATTGGGTGCAGTTTCTATAGGCTTATGTCTCAGAACAAGGTAATAGAAATATGCAAATTTTGTTTAGAAACACAAACAAATCTACACATATGGTCTCAGTAGCAATAAAATTATATAATGGGCAGTGCATGTCTGAGATTATAATCTAATTTATGTGTTTCAATATTAGAACACCACACCATAAATACATAAAGAGACTCTGAATGTGCACACATATAGTGTTTTAAGACACTACACTATTGTTAGATGTTGTGTATGTCCTTTGTGATTTAGTGTGATTTTTTTCATTGATTATTTAATAAAAAGTTATTCAACTTTATGATTACGTATGTCAGGATGATAACTTTTCATGAAGAGAAATTATCACAGGTTTTGTGGATTGTATGGACTGCATCACACTGGATTGTATGGTTGACTTGCCAACTAGTGCCGTCTGCCTGTATTTGTCCCTACCGTATCTTCCTACCAACTCACTTCCTGCTCAATAACTCTGCTAACTTATTCTTTACGTCTGGGCTTAGAGCACAGGCTTGAACCAGGCAATTAACCAAGAAAACAGGGAACCTCAGGTCTGTCCTGCCCTCACACTGAACATCAGGGATCACAGTCTTCCATTCCATTCTGAAATGACCCCTGATTGAGGTGTGTGTGTGTGTGTGTGTGTGTGTATTCAGAGTGAACTCCGTCCATCACGGCTGCCGTAATTGACACGGTTCAGG
>JAOVYW010021144.1:14349-33113 GCA_025775045.1 Hiodon tergisus | reverse complement strand
GTGGCCGAGAGGTTAAGGCGTTGGACTCGAAATCCAATGGGGTTTCCCCGCACAGGTTCGAATCCTGTTCGTGACGATCTGCTTATTTTCGTAAAGGAATTTAAAATTAGATTAATGTTGCTCAATAAATGACTATAACACTATCACCGAAAACATTTCCGCAGTAAGAGCTTGAAATGTGCATGGCACCAATCTTTATTATTGGAAATAACGATGAATATATGAATTACATATTTACCTACTTACATCCGTACATGCGTACAATTAGTTGGTTTGATTTGTAATACCCAGAGAAACACAGAATAACAACAACAAAAAAATGTTCCCCGATGTGGCTGCAAATCGAAATTTGGTCTGTGGTACCCAATCATATTCTTCGCTTTAGGGGCCATTGTTGCGACAGCGCATGGTAAGTACCAGTAGCAGATCCTTCAACGTATTTATGCATTTAGTTGTTTGCTCTTTATGTAGTTTGGCGGTCTAGTAAATTAATTTGGAATAAAAAAATACTAGGATCTAGCATGACAACTAGTCATACAACGGTCGTACTCGGAACAGTACAAATATATCCCCCCTTCGCCCTTTAGTAGTTGAATGGAATAGTCGGGTTTATTTAAAACCGGCGAAGAACACGTTGGCGCAGTCAGGGTATTGTTCGGGCGTTTGCGTTGGTTAGGCTTAGAAATAGAAAGGAATTGTGTCGGAAGCGAGGGGGGGATTCACAATTTAACTTCTCAGTTTAAACTAAATGTTGAGTTCAAATCTATTTTTATATAAAAAAGACACACAACAGCAACCGTTAGGCACATGTTAACGTTGGCTTGTTTTAATGTAGCTAGCAAACAAAAAGTTAACCCGATCACAAAGACGCACTTTGTCTGGGGAATATTTCGTCGTTACAAGGAAAATGTTGGGTTGAGATACAAATGAAACGGCTTAAAATCCGGAAACTACGAAAATCTAAAATCAGAGTGTCTGAATTATTGTTTTGAGATAAGCGCATAATGTTATAAGGCTTAATCAAACTAACCACGCTATAAACCAAAAACGAGATAGATACGTTCTAATTGAGGACGGAATCGGACACGATTGTAGGTTAAATAGATAGTTTTAATACGTGGAACGAGTTCACGGTTTGTGTTACGTAAATATAAGTGGAATAGATTTTCGCAGATCTAGCCTTATCGCGGCATTAAATCTTTTAAAATAACCGGATTTTGTTGGAAATTCCCGTGCCGAGGAAGTAATGTGCGAGCTAGCTTATCTGGTTTTCTTTTGAAAGTGAAAGCTCATATAGATTTAGATCTAGGCAACCGGAGAAATGTGTATCTATATGTTTTCCTGAGTCCATCAGCTGCCGTGCTCTGCACTTTGAAACTTATCAAAGTGGACACAGCGCTGTCCAGCTACAAATTTGTTTTGTCCCCGCTTGCTAAACCGAATGTTGTTTGTATAGCATTTTAGCTGAAGGTATACGTTCCCCAATCTATTAAACATGTCGAACATACCAAACGAGGCTCTATTCCTGATAAAAGATGTAAAACCTGGATCAAAAAATTTAAATATCGTTTTTATTGTATTGGAAATAGGTAAGTTCGCGTCGCCTCAACGATGTAGTCCTGGTGAAATGTTTCTTCCCCCCCCCCCCCCTCTTAAAGGGCCAGATAGTTTTATGACTGCAGGACACTTAAGTCGGATTCCACAAGAACCTCGGTGTATCTGTGATACGATTTTTTTCATTGATTTGTATTTTTATTGTGCTTAGTTTTTAAAATTACTCTAATCAATTTAAATAATGTAAAATGTTATTTTTCTGTCTCCTGGTTTCAGAAGATCAAGCTGTAATGTGGTATGCTCTTGACCTGCCTCGTTTTGCCCTTCTGTGTCAAAGGTCGGGTGACCAAGACAAAAGATGGCCACGAAGTGCGGTCCTGCAAGGTCGCGGACAAAAGTGGCAGCATCACCATCTCCGTTTGGGATGAGCTGGGCAGCCTCATCCAGCCTGGTGACATTATCCGCCTCACTCGAGGGTAAGTGGGACCCCATTCCCTCACTGCTGTAACAGTAATGCACTATGCATGGGTCTTCTACAGTCCTCACCCCGATGCCCCCCCCCCATCTCCCCATCTGTTTTCAGGTATGCGTCAATCTGGAAGGGCTGTCTGACTCTTTACACTGGAAGAGGAGGGGACCTGCAGAAAATCGGAGAGTGAGTGCACACTATTTGTTGCACTTCCTATGGTGGCTGACCTTATGTTCAGCCCATTACTCTTGACATCTGATGTACATGAGCATATTTAGGGGAATCAATGTAAAAAAAATTCTGCCTTCTCCAGGCACTTCTGTATTGTTGCCCGTCTCTTCTGTGCTTCTTTGCCCATCTATACAAATGGGGTCCACCCTGCACATTTCACTGTGTTCTACTGACTTTGTCATGAAGGTTCTGCATGGTCTACTCCGAGGTGCCCAACTTCAGTGAGCCCAACCCGGATCTACTGCAGAACAAAACGGTGATATACTGATGCATTCGTTACATTATGATGTCTGAGACTATAATTTTGTGCATTGAGTGTCCCCTGTGCCGTCTAATGCCAGCTGACTCCACAGGGTAAAGTGGAACAGCGGAGTGACTCAGGTACAACAGCACAGACGGGTAAGTGCTAAGTGGCGCTGGATGGCCTTAATCTCTTCAAATAAATGATCAATTGAGAACACTGTTATATGTAGCTCCAGGAAGCCCAACCCTGATCCTGATCCTTGATTAACAGTGCACCAGTTCTCATTCCAACTCGCCTCTTAATTTTTTGAAGTCATCATTTGAAAAAGAATCCCCTCGACTGGTGCATTCTAGCTGGAAAGCCGCGGGTCTGCAGTGGCCACCCTTAATTTATAGTTCTTATAAACATTGCTACATTAAACTGAATGCGGGACATAAAAGCTTTGCTCTGGAACGATTCAAACAATGGCAACTAAGTGGGTGTGTCCCTGTTCCTCAATGACTTTCTGACTCCCTTGCCCTCCAGGGAACGGTACCGTAAAGACCTACTCCGTCAACAGCTCCTCCCCTGTTCCTCGGGACCCGACGTTTGGCGGTTTGGGGCGGAGCAATGGGCGTGTTCCAGGGAATGGCGCCCCACAGGCTCCCGTCGGGGGACATTCTGTGGCTCCCAAACCCTCGGTCACCGTTAGCAACGGCCGGGATCCGCGACGCGCGTTGAAAAGATAACATGCCAAAACCGCACTGTCCCGTAAACCCCCGGCTCCAGTGCCCCTGTCCCCGTCCACATCCTGCGTTCTACTGCTATACACCCAACTTCAACACTCGATGCACTTTCTAAATAACTTATAATGAACGTTAAAGTCATTGCTCTACTTTATTTGAAATGCATTTTGACAAACCTGCTGCTTATTTCTCTCCGGACCAAAACGTGCCAGAAGTGTCTGTGTGAAAGTGAAGGTGATAGTTTGATATTTACCGGTAGGCTAATTTAGTTTTAAATTACAATAAAATGTGTAAAATCAAGTGCCTTCAATCAGCGTTATCCTTTATTTTTCAGAATGCCTTCATTCCATGTATGAGATCTGACCGATAAGATCCCTATGCCAGGTGCAGGTGCTCCCATTGTAGTGGATTGTGCCGATTCCACAAAGTGGTGATTAATTGAATACGGAGATCCGTCTGGTACAGTATCTCCTTTATGAGGTTACAGCGCTACAGTGGCCTTGAAAACAACCATCTAAAGGGCTAAAAATGTCTTATGTAAAACAGTAGCTTATTTAAAAAAATAATTATCCTTTCTTTTATGCAAAATGTTTCTCTTAATTTTATATAGTTAATCAGTGCAGCAACCACCAAGTCTAAGGTTCTCACTGAGTTCTAAGGTGGAATTTTTTTTTTGCCCGTTCTACAAAGCTGTAGGTCCTCAGGAGGGGTTTTCCGGATTGACGTTTTTCTCAAAGTCTCTGGTCACCAGTGTAAAAAAAATTGATTAAAGGGCTATTCTGAAACAAAAGTAACTCACTCAGAGGGGTTGCACATTTGAAGACTGAAATTACAGCCAGTTAACATTACAGAAATCAACCAGGTACAAGTATGTTGGACAGTTAATGCGTAATTCTGTTCAGAATTCAAAAGTTTTTCCAGTGCCAGACATGACTGTATTCCATTGACCAATCAATATTCAGCATTCACAATCAGTATCTACATTTGGACAATCTTTCCTTCCTCACATACGCATCCTTTTCTGTTCTCTCCAATATTCTCCAATACCTTGAGCCAACGCCCGCTCTGCCAGGGCCCTGCACTCACGTGGCGTGAACCCCACCAGAACCGAGTCCTCTGTGCCCACGCTGTGCCGTCCCGCCAGCTCCGCCACCCGGGCAGATATCAGCGATGCAGGGGCGTGGCAATAGGCCTGCCCCTGAATGGTAAAGGAGGGCCAGTCCTCCGAGGGCGGCATGCCCGTCACACTCTCTACGTTGCAGGCGATCTCCACGGCGCCGCCATGTGGCAGGGCCAGCACCTGCACGCCGGGCAAGCCCCCAGCACTGGACTCCCGCAGCGACATGGCTATCTTTCGCCCAATGGTCAGGTCTTCCGTTCGGATCGTCACGTTGCAGTTCATCACGTACGGACCGGCGCCCACACCTGCAAAACACACAGGGCTGGTCACAAAGTTTGGGAAAAATGAGCCGGGATCAATATGTCACAGCAAAGACTCATAACGCTCGAACAGCACTCACTTTCTGAGCCTATTATTCCGGCACTTCTGAGGACAAGCTGTTTGTTGAAGCTAATTTATTTTGCTAGTAAATAAAGTAGGATCCAGTTTGAAATTAGAAGAAAGAATTAATTGAAAAGGTTAGGCAGTGGTATGCAATCCTCTTTCATTCTAATACTTTTATTAGGATTTTAGGGTTAGGGAAAGCAACACATTCAGAAATGACCTTCAAAAGAAAATGAAGACGAGTAATTAACACATTGCTATGTATCTCATGCTTAGGTTGCATACTGCAGCATTCAAGTGTATTAAAAAAACAAATGTTGATTACAATAAGATTAAAAATTGTGTGAACCTACATTTGTGGACTGGAGAAAAGAAAGAACAGACACAGCTACAGGATTTCCAAATTGGAGGTGTCTGGCCATTTTTGGCACCCACTGACCTGTTAGGCCGTACCGTCTCCCGGGCCTCTCGCCCACATCAGGACAGATGGAGGACACATCCGGGTTTTTCTGGAACCAGCCCATCTCCTTCCTTCTCAGAGCCAAGCCACGGTGCAAAGGTTCATCGGCATAGCCAAAGTGGAAGACACTGGTACCAGGGACCTGTTGGGTCAGATTGGCAGCCAGCGCTGTCACGGACAGAGCATGGGTAAACAAACACGCACAAATGTGCAGACACACGCACAAATGTTCACGGCCTCCCACATTTTAGTTTTTAAATAATGTATTAAAACTTTTTATAAATCATACCAGTGGCAATGCTATGACTCATTGTTAAGCACTTTTATCGTTCTAACATGCATCCTTAACCAGAATACATTACATTTTCCCAATACTCCATCAGCATTCTTTTAGATGGTTCACATGGTCGTAATCAAGATGGAGAGCGATTACTGCAGACTGTTCACCAAGCTTACTCGAACACTGAAAGTCACACATTGGCGGGGCCTCGTCCTGTGTTGCACCAGGACTTCCAGTTATGATGAAAAAAGATTTACAATGGTACAACCCAACAAAAGGGACATTAATTCAGAGAGCATTTTCGTCACTGAAGAAGACATCACTTTCCTCACCTCGTGCCTCCTTTCCGCACTCCTCCAGCCCCACATCCTCCCCCAGGGGATATATGGGCACCAGGTCTACAGCCCCCATGCAGGGGTGGGCTCCTGTGTGCCCTCGCATGTCAATCAGCCGACAGGCCTGCTCGCATGCTGACAGCACCGCCTTTCCTAAAACAGCCAGCTGTGAAAATCATACATACCTATCTACACACATACATATACATACATACACACACACACACACACAGTGCCTAAAACACATTGATAAACCGTTGTCTAATCTGACTCTTACACAAAACTGATCATTAGAACCCATCAACCTTTGGTGTATTAGTATGCAATCTGTGGCCCAAAAAAAAAATTGTAATATATTTTTACTCACTGATTCCACTGATGCTTGCTGCAATGGTGATGACAGAGCGGTTGTAGTCATGGTCGTTGAAGATGTTGAGGACTGTGGTCCCTTTGTGCCATCCCCCTGACGGCACAGAATGGGGCAGCATTTTGGAAAAAGTAGAGTAAGGAAAAGATATGCCTTCAAATTAGGTTGATTAAATTGTAGAGGCCCAATGTAAGGGGCGGTCAGAAAGGAAGATATCCAATCATGGCAGAGAATCCGGGAACAATCAACCACACACCAAACACGTTACATGATAACTAAGTAAAATGAAAGTATTTTCTAAGGGTTCTTAGGGTTTCTTGTAAGTACACAGTTCCTGGAAATTTCAGCCCATTCCCTATTGACAGTCTAAGCATTTTCTAATTTCCAATAATGTTGCCGCCCATATTTGTTAGCAGTAAGGTTATGAGCCATTGTCACCTAACTACCAGAGAAAAACAACGGAATAACTTCAACATATGCAACTGCACAACTAGTTTTAGGTCAGCCTGGGTGTGTGCACACGTGTGTCATATAACAGTACAGTACACAGTTCATTGGAAAGCTATGATCATCTGGAACCACAGGAAGCTGGATCCAAGCCTCACCATTGCTGTCAAAGACCGCTGCCCTTGCCACTCTCTCTACAATGTCTTTGCTCCGTGCCTCTGAGATGTTGAGCATGCACACAACCAAGCGTTGACCCAACGTAGAAGGACTCATCTTCTTACAACATAAGGGGGGAAAGCCATAGTTTTTAAATTATTCCAAATGTGGCCTACAACGTGGACATTTTTGCTAGCCGTAATCCCTTATCGTACGTTCCAATACGTGACCCTCTTTTAACACAATATATGTTTCTTAAGACACAAGAATTGACGATAGTTAATTGTATATTACTTATATATGGGCTACTTAATTGCAAAGGTAGGTCAATGACAAAAGGCAAATTTGTACCACAGACTGCAGTTTCGTAAAGTTAACTAAAAAAATTGTTGCTAAATAAATGGCTCAAAACTGACCGTGGATACAAGAATGTTAAAACGTAGTCAGCGTAAGTCGATTTTAATAAAAAACCTGATATAGCAAAGGAAACTACATGAACTGTAAACAACCGCTTCAGGACGAAGTCCAAATTGACTACTTTGAGATACCTGAAACGATGTTGTTTTGAAAGCGATACCCAAAACTAGCAAGAAATGTATGCAAAATGTGTAAAGCGCATTTAACTGTGTTAACAGTTACACCTGTGTATCACGAAATGTTTCATACTTGCGGCACAACAATCCTCTACTTCCTACTTCGCTTTTCTGCTATAACCACCACTAGGCTTCAAAACTCTCCAGTGCTGCAAATGTTTACTCTAAATCTATCACATCGTGCATGCGCACACGTAACAACGCGTCATCCAAGCGCCACTGGCTGAAAAAAAGTGCGAAATACATCGACAGTTTTAAAATACTGTAATATTACTATAAGTACCAATTCTATACATATATATATAATAACGCGGAAATCAAAACGTTTCCACTATGTTTTAGTAGCGGTATATTATAATTAGTTTGGTTGCACTGACATTCCGTAATTTTATACGTCTAATTACGGGGTCCTCCGTACGTACATTGATTTGGTAGCAATCCTTCCACATGATAAGGATACGTTCTGTTGTTGCTTGGCTCTCTCGTATAGTCAACGTAAAGACAATGAGCACTGCGGTCGAACATTCTGATGGTTCAGGACTGTGTCCTACTGGCGTACCCCCTGGGAGCCCGGGGTCTCGCCTGCTCAAATTGACTGCAGTACCGGGGAACGAGCCGCATCGAGTTAACGACATGCTGCTGCTGAGTCCAGCATCGGCCCAGAGACGGTGCAGCTCCGAGACAGAGGCCGCTGGAGATGGGAACCGTCATGTTGTGTTTTTCGCTGGTGACATACAGGTTAGAGATGCGTTATTTGAACTGCAAGTATCCCACTGCCATCTTGCTATCAACCCTTAGTTAGTTATTTACTTCGCACACGATTTTTAAACTTACAGTTGATGCAATACATATGAACAATCGAAATACATTTTACATTTTGCAATTTTGTAATCACCAGCAGTCCAATAATTAGCAACACTTGAAGCTTAGCTCGTTGTTGAAAAGGCCGACTTGTCGATGACTACATTACGGAGGCTAATTCAATTGCCAATGGGAAGGTTAGGGAAATAAGAGATGTATACAGAGGTAGACTTAACATTTGATAATATCCGATCGTATTTCATATATTTTAGCTGATGGGTAAATATGTACTGAAATAATGTATACTTAATGCAGCTTCTAAATAATATATTCAATAATTGAGCCAACTATGTAGTTATTCAGATTAATCGGGGTGGCTAAATTTGCATACAACCTCAAATCTGGGATGGGATTTTTAATAATTTAAAATAAGATACCTACAGAAAAATGCTATTTAATACCATTTTATGCGATTAGCGGGTTACCAAAGCTTAAGTGCTAACCTAAAAGTTACATATTGTTAGTTGTAGATTTTAACCAGCTATGCTTAGTCTTATCTTGTCAAAATGAAAGTGCAGTCATTGTCATTGGCTGTCTTTCAACAAAGTAAAATTTAGAAACAAAAATTCTGTTTTAAAATTCTAAGTATATGAATATACCACATATCACCACATTTACTTACGTACGCATATATTTTAGCATGTCAATGTATTCTGCATTAAACTAGAAGCATATACTGCAGTAGAGTATATAAAAAAAGACTTGAGACTTAAGAGCCCCTCCTCCTTTCACAATTCAAATGGAAATGTATGTGCTTTCCTTCAAGTTGGCCATCTTAGGAGAGGGGGTTAGTGTTCTCAGGAGGTTTATTGGAAAACATGAATTTCCTTTAATTTTACTAAGTCTATAGATTGGCTTGTTATAGATCTACACACATTGACTTGTACTTGTCTCTGTTCCTCTGCCATGTTCCCTTTTGTGTGCCCCTCCTCATCATTGTCTCGCTCTGCCCAGAACTTCCAGCAGGAGATGAGCGTGCAGCCGGAAGGGGCCCAGTGGCAGTGCTGGAGCTTTGAACGCGTGGCCCTGATCCTGGAGCGCCGTTTTCCTGGCTGCCACGTGTGGCTTGTGCGGGCGTCGCGCATGCACCTGCACAAATTCACCTGCTACGACAACTTTGTGGAAAGCAACATGTTTGGGGCGCCTGAGCATTCCCCGGACTATGGGGCGCTGCTCCACCTGAAGGCTCTGCTGAGCCACGGCATGGAGCAGGCTGGCCTTCTGGCCTCTGGTGGCAGTGTCCCTCCCCCTGGCTTCTCTCTGATCTTGGTGGGCTTCAGCAAGGGCTGTGTGGTGCTGAACCAGATGGTTCATGAGCTGGCTCGGGCGCGGGGCAATCCCGAGCTGGCCTCCTTCCTGCAGCATGTGACGGACATGTACTGGCTGGACGGGGGCCATCCGGGGGGCAGCGAGACCTGGGTGACGGACCGGCGGGCGCTTCGGGAGCTGGTGGCCAGCGGAGTTTCTCTGCATGCCCACGTCACGCCCTATGAAGTTCGGGACCCAATACGCTCCTGGGTTGGAAGTGAGCACCGGCGCTTTATCCGGACACTGCAGGAGCTGGGGGCTCAACTCACCAATACGATTCACTTTGAAGATGAACCTGCCTCCTTAGACAACCACTTCCGGGTCATCCAGGCGTTCTGATGGCCCAGCTTGACTTAAATTATTGCTAAACTGTGGGATGTACAATTTTTTTGTTTTTTGTTTTAAAGAAGAAATCCAGTCTTAAGGCAAAATTCACAGAATTGGTAATCTTACCATCTTGATGCTCCCTCAGAAGTAAGTTACACCAATTACTTTTAAATTTCAGCGAAAGACATGATTTTAGAGGGACAAGATGTGCACGAGCACCAAAGGAAAACCAATGGAAACCAATTCCAAGTTGAAGTGAATTGCTATACAGTTGTTCTTCGTTGTACTTAAGGGCTCTCTAGGTCCAGTGAATGTAAGAAGAGTATTAGCTTAGGGAATAATGGCCACAATAAACAGAAGTGACCCTTCACAATCCTCTTAATACCCATTGGTGAATGTAGGCATTTGCTGTTCAACTTGGGACATGCCGTTACAAAACCTGTAACGGTATCCGGAAAGCTATGATTTATTTCCCGGCATATCTGAGCTTCCGTTTTACTTCTCCCAGATAAGTATTTTGATTGTAGTAATGTACTTAGTAAATATGCTTACTTATGAGACTGAGAGAAACCACTGCTTTGTCTTAATTTTATCAGGCACAGACTAAACGGATACCAAGAGAAATGAAAGACATTTGGACAGACACTAAGTCACTCTTGTTAGAGGCGAACAGTGTCCTAGGTCATCGTAAACAATGCCTTTGGACACTAACCATTGCAGTAATGACAGCCACAGGAACAGGGGCATCCAGGCTCCGGACCACGGAATGTAGAGGATGGAACATCCAGCTCTTTCAAGACGACAGATATTCGAATATCTTCTTCTTTCTGCCACTTATCTCTCCAGTAACAAAAATGTTATTGCTTGGTGACCGAGAATTTAATATATCTTGTACAGGCTTGTATGCAATAAATGTCATGCGACTAGGCTGTTAAATAGGAGACTGTTGTTCGCTATGTTTTACAAGAAATTCAAATGTGTATCTTCTTTATGTTCATTCCATGTTAGAATTGCTTTAGCAATTAGCAACAATATGCAAAAAAAGAGTGACCCTTAGCTGAACGTGACATGATGAAGCAGCTTTTGGAATAAAGTTTTTAATGAGGGCAAGTAACCAACAATTAATGTATGTATCTACATTTAGCATTCCTGCATTTGGGTAATCATCTCAGGCTTTTTCAAATGTAGTGGAGTAATAGTCCACGGTTTTCACATATCTGGCTCTGGGCTTTGTGTTAGGGGAATTGCACAAATCCCCTCTGCTCACCTTAGACTTAAAAGCAATCCTTATCTGACAATTCAGTAAACACAATAAACCTGACTGTAAAAGCTGAATACCATCAAGTTAGAATATTTTGAACCATGAGTAAATGAAAGCTTAAGTCAAAGTTGAGTGATCCCAGGTGTTAATTGGTGAGTGTTCAGTCTATGCTAACAAGGAGGTAGTGACTGCAATTTTAATGATTGACAGATTCTTGTTGCACCACTGAAGAGTCAGAGCTGAAGAAAGCAGAGACTGTGATGAGTTAGATATTTACGTCAAGTCATCTAAGATGTTTATAATTTAATAACAAATTAATAAACTCCTTCCCAAACGGATGTCAAATTTTTTTGCATTAAAAACATCCTAGCTTTAATGGTCCCATGACCATTTATTTTATGATAATGTCAAAATATAAAACTAAGACCAATAAATTATTTTCCAATATTCATTCATGTAACGATTCAAATCTTGTCTTTTTTTGTGATTAGTTGTGGAATAACTGAAGTTGCATTTTCCCATTTTAGATTTAAGGGACTGATTACATTTGTTGATATAATTTACCCTGCATTTAAAAAAAAAAGGTCTGGTAAAAGGTTTTACTTTTGGTATCTTTAAATAAGAATGCATTATGAAAAGCTTTATAGTTAATAGAAATGAACTTTTGTTCAATACTTTGGAGTACTGCCATTGGAGTACTCGTAAAAGGTACTTTTAAAGGGCTTTATTATTTAAAAAAATAATAATCTCATCCTAGGCATGTGATGGATCTAAAAATCAACTATTTAAATGCTAATTCTAATGCTATGGCCCCAGCTCCCAGAGCAATAATAATATTTATTATTACTTTGCTTAACTGGAGCTCTTTTTAACCCCATTGATAAAATAAATTTGTTTGTTCAATATATACAATGTTACAGTTTCAAATGAAGTATCAAATTTAATTTAACAGGTATATTTTTATTTAAAATGTCTTGTTGAAAAAGTTGATTATTTAAAACCTATAAATTACTTATTTTTTCAAACATAGAAGCTCTGTTGTATTCCTCTAATTTAGAACTTGATTACAGGCTGCTGGTTTCTATGGGATCATGAGAATTTCAGAATTGTAATACTACATTTCACATAAGGACAAGAAAACAATTCTGGAATATTCAGATTATTTAATTTAACATTATTTTCTTATAGGATAACTCTTAGTTTTAGCTGCATCATACATGGGGAAATCTGAGCTAAGAATGGGGGTGTATGGGGGGGACCCATAGCTATTAACCACTGAGAAGGAGTTAGGTCCAGTGTTGTATTGAAAACAGGTAACTTGTGGCTAAGATTTTCACTTTACATCCATTGGATGGGAAGGGAAAATACTGGATGGGCGATCAGCTTAACTATTAAATTGGAAAACCAATTTAATCTGGATCCAAATTCAGGCCCCTTAAAGCAAATTATTCCACAAACACTGGTACTTCTTGAACAATAGAAAGGTGACAAATGGCCCAGTGTGTTCACTGTCAACAGAGTAAAAATTATGCAGTTATAAACATAAAAAGTAATGACCATGCATGATACAAATGTTAGATTTTCCCCATCTTTAATGATCACGTTATTCCCCCTTAATTTCACATGTCGCATTTGCCTTTGTTTTATTTTGTCATTGGTCTGAACACGAGGTAAAAAATAACCTTAAAAATCAGACACACACACAAACATTTTGTATTAAAATACTCATTCTTACAAATGATTTTCTCAGGTTCTCATAGTGATTAACAGGCATTAACATCCGCTGCAGCATTGGTATTGTTCTCACGCTATTACGCTACCAGAGAAGTGACCGCAATTCCGACACTAGCCTTTACTTTACTGTCCGTACCAACCAGGGACATAATGAAACCCCCGGAACTGAAAAAACAAACAAGCTCTACATTTCCCCATTTAGTGCTGTTGCGTTTCACTCACCGCGACATGTCGATCCGCTCGAATCCTTGAGAACTTCCTCTCACACTTTCTGTAACGTCAACCTTATTTAATGCACATTTATAAAACCTCTCCAGGACCCGCAGCTCAATTTCACTGCTCTTCTTTCCTCCCAAAGGCCTCACAGAAGCCACAATCCTGCTAACTTGCCCATCAGTCCTGACCACCAATCACTTCCTTTGACCAGACTCCCCCTGCTTTCTCTCTCTGTTCCCCTGTAGTCCACTCAATTTCACAACAAAAGTCCAAGGTTCTGTTAAAACCGATAGGCTAAAACATCCCATTGGTCACCTTCCTTCCAAATTTCAAGGTATTTCACTGTTGTACCCATAACATTACTTTTATCAAATACTTGAGGGGTTTTTGCATTCATATACTAATAAATGGTTGATACACACATACGTTTAAAATGAATGTGAGCCATTTAAAATGAAAATACATAAAATCACAATGAGCCTTGATCATGACAAATAAAACTTTAAATTAAGCACAAAGTTGATAAATGGTTAAACAAAATACTCCAAACCAACAACCTGCAGACAAAGCTATATGGCACAGACACACACATATATATTTATTAAAATCATTAAAAAATGAATTGTTGGAAATAAACTGAAAATGAATGTTTGTGGGTGATTTATTTAATTGTTAAAATTGTAATCCTATCTAATCCTTTAGGTTGTACAGGTGCTTGACCAACAAAATAAAAATCCTAGTTTCACATTCTCAATACACACTGATACCTCCTAGGTAAACCAAACAATGAAAAATTACAAAGAGGTCATTTAACAAAGTGCCACAATAACACTAGGTCCTTTAACCATCAGCCACCAGCTACTTTGTGCCGTTGGGTCTACAACTGGCGCAGAAACATCCACAGGCACATCATCCTGACGGTCATAAATACTAACAGTCATACTAAGTACCCTCTCCAGTCTTCACAAAAAGAGCTAGAAAACTTCCTACTCCCAACAAACCAACCAACCAGCCAATATAAAACCATGAGAGACTCGTGGATTATATTCAGCCACACTGGATAAAACACACTAACATAACTCAAATGTGCCAGATGAGATGGCCATGAGACCGGTGCAGTTAAAGGATTACTAAATTCAGGGGATTGGAATGTACACCTATCTCAAAAGTACCTGGGTTCAACTGCTTGGAAGAAGATGAAGCACTGAATGCAGAGTCAGGTTGCGAGGCAGGTTCTGAAGAAAACTACCATATCCAACCCTGTACAACCGGAAAGCTAGGGGGTTTTCTCAGTGGAAGATTTCCCTTACTGGGTAATACCACCTGGATCTTCCACTCTTTCCCTCATGACTGGTTAACTGTTACAACGCATGGGAGCGGGAAAAACCACAATCAAAGATTCTAAAATTTTAAAAAATGTTTTAAATTATTAAGAATGTGGTAGGAAATCTAAACAAAATACATGATTAGAAGGAAATTAGCTGTACCGTTTTTACAAGGCCTACACTATCCTACGATTTTCTCTGCTAATGGGGACTTTCTCTGAAAATAGCATTGTTTGCTCTTTTTAAAGTACAGCAAGAGGATTGTTCACAAACGTAAAATGATTCAAGCAACAACACTCTGCGATGCGGATATAGTACATAAGCTAAATATCTCGTATGATACTTCTGGCCCAGCGGAGGGACGTGTAATTACACTAACAAAAAGCAAAATTCTTCACGTGGCACATAATCTATAATAAATACAACTGTAGGCTTGTTCAGGTGGACTGCTTTACAGTGCAGATTTACTGGTGAAATACTGAGAGCATCTAAAATTAAGGTTTTAGTCTGCAATCCTTAGTAGGAAGTTTGCTACAAGGCATTCCAAGATGGAGCTAATAATATAACCGTGATATCCTGAATTTGTCTCAAATAAAGGGCATAGATATCAACACTACAGCTGTGTAATACAGCAATTTTTTTTTCATGGCAGCACAGTAGCACTTCAATGTTTAAAAATACCTGTGTCATTGGGGAGGCTCAGTTTATCCTTCCACCTATAATATTGTTCTCGACTCCATGAAGGCAGATCACACAATGCTAACATGAACCAGGGTGCTTGGTAAAATATGATATTTGAGAGCTACTGGCACACTGAATGATATGAAAACACACTAACTGAATGATGATGTCTGGTGCAAACAGACATTGAAAAACCCAAAAAGAGATCACTAACACAGGGCTCGGTTCACTGCAAGGCCACTGACCATTTCGCCCCACCCATAGAACCCAGGTCTACAGCAAGAGTGTGATTAGCATGAAATTAATGGCCTTACTGCATGGGTCTTCCAGACGGAAAAGGCTCATAACTGAAATTACGACCCCGAGAACTCTGGAGTTTGGAGAGATTGCACACACCTTCACACCTGGGGTGGTGTATGCGTAACAAAGCCAAGGTCATGCCTACCCAAACAAACTACACACCCATGATTCTCTCTGGCCTGGTAAGGGGTCCAGTACCCATCCAAGAGTCACCAGAAGAATCACATCCTATTCTATTCCTTACTCAGGAACAAAGGACATAATTTCTGAATAATAATGAGAGATATCCAACGTAAAGCATAAAAATTACAAATGATATGAAAACAAAGGCTAATTCTAAAGTAAATAATTTCTTGGAATATAAATCCTTAATAAACAAAAAGTATAAATTACTTAAAACCTCTAACACAGAAAAAACATTAACATCTAAACTGACAATATTCAATCAAGCAAATTATTAGATATTTGATTCCTTTGGTTTAGCTGAATGACTTCATAAGTACTCTCAGCCGCTAACAGACGGCTGACTGGCCCCTGATTGCTCAACAAACAGACACAGACAAAGAGACGGACAGACGGACAGACAAAGTTTGGAATGGCTCCGTCTTTCAGGTATGTTCCACAATCATTGATTTAAAAAAGTATTTTTTTCCCCCACCCAGATAAGGCACGGCGTGTTTTTTTTAAATCTTATTGCTCTGTCCATCAGATGGTGCTCTCACCCACCACCGACGACGACTCAAAGCGAAATCTCTTCCCGAATGAAGACTCCAGGAAGTTCTCTTTGTCTTCGAGGTCCTCGGGTGGCACGGCCCACTTCCCTATGCTCCTCTCCCGGGGTACGTGGGGTGTCGGGAGGTCGGCCTCTGGGCTCAACTGCCACAACCAGGGGTGTATTAGGCAGTCGGCAGCGCTGGGCCGGTCCCTGCGTGGACAGGAACAGGATCAGAATCTCAAGACCACTCCAGCATGTACTTACAGTCAATGTAACCCAATACATTAAAGAAAGACCTTCAGAACAGAACAGCAATTTCAAAGCTCTTTATCCAACCCAATGTGCTCCTCCCATTTTTCACGCCATAACCAACCCCTCTTAATCAAATCACGAAGATGGCCAACGCGATTTACCATGAGACCGCCATGGCATGTTTAAGCAGGTAACGCCTACTGATGTAATGGTGACGCATCAAAGCACAGGAACGCGTCTACGGCAATCACACTCACTCGGGTGCCTTGACCAGCAGCTGGCGGATGAAGTCCACAGCCAGCTCAGAGACGTGAGAGAAGGCATCCCCGCAGTATTCCACGTTGACCTGAGACACGTTGAGGAAGGTCTCCTGCTTGTCATCCCCCTGAAAAGGTGACTCCCCTGTCACCAGCATGTAGGCAATCACCCCTACACTCCTGCATTGTGACACACACACACACACACACACAACAGTTCATACACAAGTGGGGTACAATGCGCACGCATCGACAAAAACAAGCTAGGTGAAATGATGTGGCCTTACGATTATGGACTCACCAAAGATCTGTTGCCGTGGTAATGGGCTCATAGTTCAGGATCTCAGGGGCTGCAACAAAAATAGACAACCTCTAGATTTTGAACAGGACACTGTGAGTCACATGTTGACAGAAAGCAAAACTCTGTACCAAGTGCTTCCTGAGGAAGCAAGCGCTGCCGGATGCTTCCTCTTTCTCTGAGAAAGGATGAAGGAAATGGTAAGGACCTGGTGGGGTCCAGTGGTCATTTTATTTAGCAATAAATCATTCATCGCTAGTTTTTGAGTAACAAAGATACTGCAAATTATGTCATCTACCAAAGCAGAGTTTTGCGTCCTAAAATATTTTTTCACATCCTGGCTGTAAAATTAGCGAACAGGTTCCCATTATGTTCAGTTGTTTTCACTGTGTCACACCTGTGTGAGGTCCCTTCAGATGCTCTCACGGTGTCACACCTGTGTGAGGTCCCTTCAGATGCTCTCACTGTGTCACACCTGTGTGAGGTCCCTTCAGATGTCTTACCTACGTACTCCGGAGTGCCCAGGATCTCCCTCAGCTCGCCCGCTGTGCCCAGCCTACGTGCCAACCCAAAATCCACAATCTTGATGTCGCCCAACGGGGCCAAGCTGGTGAGGAGGATGTTCTGGGGCTGTGAAGGGGAGATAGGACACCATTACCATAGGAACCTGGGAGGTGTACACTCTGGCTGTCTTGGAGGACGGTAACAAGGATTTCCCATCAGGTATTTCCCACTCAATATTTGTATCATTTTTTTCTTCTTAAATTTGAATAAAGTTGGCTCCAAAATGTCCCAAATCTAACCTGAGGATGCTGAATCCATGCCAGAAAACTGAATACTCCCAGACATTTGTTCTCTAAATCACTTTATATTGAACATTTTCATTAGGCTCTCTGCTATGGGCTATGGGAAGCATGATACTGCACAAATACTGCAGGGCACCTTGTGATAGTGTGTCCTACAGCTTGTAGCTGAGAATTGAAAATCTGTATTAGAATTACACTTACTGAGGCAAGAGCTCTTAGGCTGAAATATGTAAAATATTCCACCTTTAAAAAGGCAGAGCTGCTATACAATTCTGGTCAAATAGAGTTAACAGAATGAATTAATGCAAGCCACAACCAACAGGTAGCAATTGGTTACAGATTTCATATAAATCCGTAATTAAAAGTAACACCTGATCATTATTGCCATCTAGCTAGTGAGTCAGTCAAGTTAAAGCCATATCATAAATTAAATTGTACTATAAAGACAATAAACTCAACTTAACATCTCTCAATTGTGGAACTTCAGTATTATCTTATCAAAGGGGCACAGACATCGTTTTATTAAAAGTAAGTAAACAACCTGAATTAAATTAAGATAAACATGTTCCTATATACATTTGGTAATGGAATAAGTCATTGAAGAAATATACATAACAGAAGAGGCAGCCAAGAACAGGGGTAGAAGTTCACCTTGAGGTCCAGGTGCACCAAACCACTCTGGTGTAAGAGGTGAATGCCTTCCAACATCTGTCGGATCAGACGTGTGATCTGTCGCTCTGGTAACAGCTCCTCCGACATGCAGTGATTAAAGATCTCACCTCCCGCCGCGCTAATCAACAAACACACGTACACCATATCACTGGAAATGCACTACCTTAGGAATACAGAAATGGAACAAACAACAAAGTCCCTTCCCCTACACAACTCCAGTGGATATTCAGTCTGCCTGGGTCCTGGGAGCCCGCAGACAGGTTTAATGGCGAGAGGAGGAGAGGAAAGCACTTCCCGATGGCACTGCCAGCATGCAAGCTCCCGGGAAGCCGACGGGAATCACCAGTTAACGTTAGGCTAAGCGATAACCAGCCGATTCCCACTCA
>JAOVYW010021133.1:0-33124 GCA_025775045.1 Hiodon tergisus | reverse complement strand
GAGTGAGTGAGTGAGTGAGTGAGTGAGTGAGTAAGTGATTTTCTGGGACAGGGATTCAGATCTCTGGCAGTGCTGGCTGAATGATGTCCCCCGGGTTACTGCCTGAGGAGAGCCAGCCTGCCTTATCATTACAGTCCAGTTCAGACAGAGCCAGGCTCTCCCAGCACAGCACCGGTCCATCCATTTCTTCACACTGCGGTCCCTCTCCTGTATTACACAGACAGAAAAGGGGGGCCAACATTAAAAACTATTTGCTTAGAAATTGTATATTCAATTTTGGCAACTACATCGATCCCTGGCAACGTTGTAAAAGATCTTTTACACAACGTCTAACATTACTAATAACCAACGTTAGCCAATAATATAATGTCAACTGACACTTATAACTAAACATTAGCTAGAAACGCATGATAAAACAATTTTTAAGCATAATTGTAAGATAATTGTATGCACAAACATTACAGAAGTGAAATGGAATACACAGTGATTAGCAGTAGAAAACTAAAGGACCAGTCAGAGATGAACGCACTGAGGGCATTTTCAGGAATTAAAACATTCACTGTGGCCAACTGCCTCTTCACCAACAGCCCAGCCCAAAGGCCTCTGTGTTTTGGACCGATAAGGGCAAATGTGAAATATTAAGTTTGTTTTGTTTCAGAACAAACCTCCATTTTCTGACGTGCAATGCTGGTATTTCACTACATGACAGCAGGAATGCTGGGAGAGAGGTGGAGTCTTCTCCTGGTCTGGGTCCTCAACAGCCACACCACACTCCTCCCCCGGACACTGTTGGGCATTGTGGTTGTGACAACGTGGGGTCACATGACCCAGCGGCAGCATCTCTAGCCCCTCCTGCTGGCAGGGCACCAAGCGGTGAAGAGTCCCATTCGTGAAATTGCCATTAGCTTTTGTGTAACACCTGGAGGAAAAGATATCACAAATATTAGACAAATATTTGTGTTTTATTTATATTCCAAAGATTCAGGGAAATTCGTCACTATTTGTTATTTTCACAAATTATAGGCAGTGTCAGTATTGCTATGAATAAAATGTATGCAGAGAAGTTCTGAATTAGTTTTTTGCTTATTACATAGGTAGGTAGAAAGTGTAATAATCCAAATATAACTAATTGTTGACAAAGAAATATTAACTCTTGTTTGTTTCCATAAAATATGACCAAAATGTGGGTTTGGCTGAAAGTGGGTCAGTAGTTTTGTTCCTAAAGACTGGCATTTGATTTGTGAAGTGTTTAAAATGCATTGTGCTTGAAGCTTATAAACAAACCATCCTTCAGTAATAATATTTTTTCAGTTGACCCATTGACCACCAACTTTTAACAACAAATCCAGATGTTTCTCTCTCACTCACGCGTACACACACACAAATAAAATTCTCTAATTTAAAAGGGAAATTTTACATTCATGAAAAGGAATATCTTGCCCTACGGGTAATCAGGAGAGCCCCGCCTCTTTGATCTAATCCAACATTTGCACCCGTATCTCCTCCTACCGGTGCTCCTCCACATGGTAAATAAACACATTTCATCAGGGGCCATCGGCTGGATTCACTCAATGTAAACTGTTAGTACTAGAGCTACTGGAGTACATAAACAGCCCCCAGTGGGTTTGAGCAGGGGCTACAGGGGGTCTGGGGGGTTGGCTGGAGCAGGAAACAGAGTTTCGAAAGATAAGACAGGAATATGAGGAGGCAGGAAAACACATTTGCATTTAGTCAACGTCTTGGAAAAACTCCAAAATCTCCAAGAAGTCCACTTTTTAGGAACAACAATATAACCAATGGACATAAAAGTTAAAGTCACATGGTGTTTTGAATAAATGTTTTTAGACTTTGTGGTAACGAAACGTTACAGAATGTGGAAGTTTTAACCAGCGTAGAAATAACAAAAAATGCCCAAAAAATAGGGCACGGACCATGTGGACATATTTATTCAGACAATTTGATCAGAATCATTCATATTTAAGTTTATTTTCGATATAAACCATAAAAATTATTCAGAACGAACAAAGTCTGACGGTGAAGATGTTCCCCTCTCATACCTGTTATTATTGCAGAAGTTCTGGCAGCTCAGACAGTCAGAGGGATCTGACTGGGGCAACGACGTGTACACCCCGCCTCCCTGCCATTAAAAAGGGGTTACGGTTGGTTATTTACATTCGGTAATCAGCGACTTGGCGCGGAGCCAGTGTGGAACTTAACCTGAGCGGCAGGGGGACTCACGTTATGTGGGTGGTGGGAGTGGGAGCGCTCGTACTCCATGGTGCTATGGGGGAGGGGGCTGTCACGGCTGTGAGGGTGGGGGTGGGCGGGGCCATAGCGGGGCCCCGTGCCGTTGACCAGTGCCAGGCCGTTGTGGTGGAGGTGGGGGCAGCCGGGCGGAGGCATGGGCCCGTAGCCCCCATGGACGCCGCCGTTGACGCGGCTTGTGCCCGGCAGCGTGGTGTACTCCAGCACGTGGCCATTCATCTCTGCGGGCTGGTACAGGTAACCGGGGGGGTCGTACTCTAAAGGGGGGTGAACCAAACATACATACTGAGCTCACACAAGAACAGGACCCTAAAGCTAATGCGTTCCTTTCTTCTAGGTCTAAAGATGAGGCGGAACCACAGTGGCTTAATCTTCATATCTTGGGTCTACCTATTTTGATTCAATACTATTGAGTGCAATAGATAGATATATAAAGTAAAAAAACTTCTAGCTTTAGCTGCAACTTCTTGCTAAATATTTAAGAAACGAATCAAAATGAGAACAAAACAGTTCATCATTTCCACATCAGTATCACTGAATACATCAGTGGTAAATGCATAAGTTAAAACCTTATATCTCCACTAAACGCATGCCGAGATACCGGACTGACTACAAGCTCAGGGTTGGTGGTAGACTACAGTGTACGCCCCCCTTAGCAGGTCCTGACACTCACTGTGCATGCTGTTCTGTTGGCGGTTCCTCCAAAGACACATGGCGATGAAGGCCAGCAGGATGAGCACCATCACCCCCAACACACTCCCCACGATCAGGTAGAGCAAACCCCCCGGTGGTGTGGGTGGCTCGGGGGCATAGGGCCCAGGAGGGGTCACTGGGTTCTCATGGGGCATCCCCGAGGCAGGACGAGCTGAGAGGAGGGCAAATGACAGCACAAGGTTTAAGGACTGCTGGACCTTTAAACACACTCCTGGGATCACATAGTGGAAATATACAGCCTGTGTTGAACGACTTCTGTAATAACAATGCATCGTCATCTGTTTTAAACTCCTCATGATCATTATGAATGAGCAAGTACCAAACATCACACATCTATCAAAATGAGACTGTTGGGAGGGAACTGCTTTCTGCTTTTTTAGTGTGCTTTGGAATCAAACCGTGGAATCAAACCGTGTTACACCCACCATCCTCACCTTTGGTTTCACAGATCATGACGTTGCTAAAATCACTTTTCCCGCGATCGTTGAAACACTGCATCTTGATATCGTAGGACGTCTCTGGCTGGAGCTGGTTAATCAGGTGCCATTGCTGCATGCCTGTTGGGCCCATGAAATTACGTTAGCTCGTAGTATTGACTCGATGGAGTTGTCCAGCCTTGTGTACAAGTTTCTTCTGGGCTGCTTGTGACATTACTTTGTGACACTACGAAAATACATGAAAAATAAGGAACCAACCAGCATGAGTGCATACACACACAAGTAGAGCATGGAACAGTTCAACACTAACCCACCTGCAACACAGCCGTTTCATGAAAACGTGCACTTAATGAATCTGTCTGCATTGTTCTTGAACCTTAAACCACGCAATAAAAAATGGGCAGGATCTTTGCAGATTTGCACATTTCTACAACAAGATCAAGCGGCTGAATATGGATTCCATTTGCTACTCATTCCATAGATGACTGGGGATGTACAGTGACTTCCTTGAGAAACCCTATTCCAAGAGAGATCCTGTGTTCAATATAGAACCGTTTACATTTGACTTCATTCAATTAAGCATAGCCGATGTTTAAAACATTAGCCAGATTTTCAGACTATACACATTTTATGTATTTGTGTATATCTGTTTCTTATCCTCTTTAATACAAACATACGTTTTTGTTTAAATTGAGAGCAAATACTGCATCTGCCCCCTTGCCAAGAGCATACAATTTGAACGTTGAAATGTTGTTATCGACTCCTCTTAGAGATCCCAAACATATCTTGCTCCCTCACAGTAAGCAGAAATAGATAAAGAGGTTAAGAGACTGGTGTAGTGGGCCAGGGGATGAAGGGACATATAGATTTTCATGTTTGCATTTTCAGCCAAAAGAGAACGTAATCACCCCCTTAGACTCAGTAAGTGGTTATGCCACCTTTAGCAGCAATAACAGCCACGAAACACTTCCTTCAGAACATCATCACAACATTTTTGTCCCTATCCTCCAAGCAGAATTGCGAACATTAACTGCTCATTTCAGGTCTTGGCACAACTTTTCTTGAACTTCCAACTATTCTGATGTAGACTTGCGTGTTTCGGTTCATTGTCTTGCAACAGACCCCACTGCGCTTCAGCTGCAGCTCACAAACTGATGGCCTGATGTGCTCCAATATAGTATCCTCGGATACAGAGCAGGATTCACTGTTCCTTCAATGACGGCTAGGTGTCCAGGTCCAGCAAAGCATCCCCAAACCATGACAAGCCATGTCTGACCACTGGTATGAGGTTCTTACTGTGGAATGCAGTGTCGGAATGGAATGGTTTTGGCCAGACATAACGAGACACAAGTCGGCCAAAACATTCCACTTTTGACTCGATCGAAAACCGAAAATTGTTTCAGAATTCTTGAGGATCATTCCAGGTGCTTTTTTGGCAAACTTGAGATGATCATTTGTGTTCTTCTTAGTGAGCAGTGGTTTCCACCTTGATAATTTGCCATAAGTCCGCCCAACGTCTTTCTGAGGATGAACAATGACCTTAGTCGAGGCGAGTGAGGCCTGCAGATCCCTGGATATTCGTTCTAGGGTTCTTTGCGACTTTCTGGAAAATTTTATGCATTGCTCTTGGAGAGATTTTGGCATGTGAGAACTCCTAGGAGGATCCACTACTGTCCCACACTTTCTTCATTCATCTCTCTGACTGAGAGATGCCCCAGGGCCTTAGAAATGGCCATATAACCCTTTTCAGACTGATAAGCATCATAAACCTTTTCCTAGCAGCTTTCAGGAATTTCTTTTGATTGTGGCATAATGTCATGCGGCCTCTAAAACCTGCGCGGTGACAACTTCACTCTGTTGGTAAGGGCCACAGTTGGTCCGTTTATATTGGGCAGGGCTAGCCCAAATCCGGTTTGATTTTTAACCTAAGTACAGCTTAATTGGGTTCGAGTTTAATAGTGGGGGCAATGACTTCTTCACACAGGTGATTGCATATTTGATTACCTTGCACATCCACCCAATGAAAGAGGTATCAAACTTTGCTGTAATGTTTTACCTCAGACTTCCTCTTTCTGATACTATGACCCACAAAAAGATCTGACCAAATTCAATACGAAAAACAATTTTTTCATGGTACTATATCACCCCTTGTGACACAGTGTGAAAAAGCCATTCGGCCAAGTTTAGCTGTAAACATTCCTGATGGCAATCTGAGCCCTATCGGCAAGGCTGGTGTAGGGTTTCAGTTCTGGGCCATTAGCGAGGGGGCCATTTATTGAAGACACATTTCATGCTTCCCTTGTTACTCGGCCGCAGTGTTCGCCGTACATCGCCCGGTGACATGACTCCTCCACATCCTGCCTGGCCCCCCCGGTTTGGCTCTGCATCTGTTCTCTTTGGGATACCCATGGGGTTACTTGGCCCAGGTTGGCCCAGCCCCAGACCCAGACAGTCTGTCGCGGCTAGCAAACCCCGTCGAGCCACGCTGTTCCCGTTTCTCTACGCGTGGTCTGGCACAAAAATTCAATCTGATTGAATAAAGGACTAATGTTACGGGCTAGCCGGCAGACCCCCAGAGCCCTGTGAAATGGTAGACTCACCCTCCACCACATCTCTCTTGTAGTCGCTGTCGTTATCACTGTCGGTGGGTCTGTAGTAGATGTAGAATCCCTGGATGGGGGTGTTGTTGTTACTGGATGGAGTATACTGCATCAGAAGAGAACAAGAAGGCAGAGTAGGCTCAGCACATACAGGCTTTCGTGGATGTGCCCTCCAGTCCCAGCCTGGTGCTGACGTTACAAGAGACCAAACAAATGCTCCCCCAAGATGAGGAATGGTGGAGGCATGCAGTAAAAATAGCCAGTCCAAAAGAGTAAAAAACGGAAAGCTTCATGGAAAAGGCCGATAGTCTTCCTTTCCCAATCAAATTTTTTTCCACTCTTATCTGCTGTCTGAGAACACTTCCTCTAATCTGTACATACCGACACAAACACAGCCAGCTGATGTGCCCTGTTACAGTGCTTTGATCAAAGCTATCCAGGCCAATTAAAAGCTCGATTTAGCATCTTATGCCAGAGGCATACAAGCATTTTGTTTTAAATGACAAGTCCGTTTGACAACAACATGAGGACATTGATAAATTGTCAGTTTTCCCCACTAATGGAAAATATGTTTTGCCTCCCTCCTCTCAAACCCCGCCCCATTGGCGAATTGTTGACAGTGCACTCACAGTCCAGCGTAGTATTATCTGCGTGTCGCTGACGGCGTCCGTGGAGGAAATGTGGGGGCCAGCCACTGGGCGGGTGGAATCCGGCGGGCTGACTGCAGACACTTGATACGGCCTTGACTGGGCGCTGGGGAGACTCTCGCCGTACATGTTCATGGCGACGGTGCGGAACCGGTACGAGGAGCCTGCGGCAAGAGGGATGTTTAGGATGGGACGGACAAAGCACAAATGCATTGGGAAGCGCTCACATGGGCGATTTGGAACACAGCGTGCCGACAGGAACAGGGGTTCTGCAATGGTCTCACCTGGTTCCAGGTTGCGCACCTCCACAGACAGCTTGAGGGGGGAAATGTTGTCTGCAGCAGTGAGCCATTCCGCGCTGCGTCCCTGCTTCCGAAACTCAACGCGGAAGGCGGTAATGGGAGAGCCTCCATTGGCTCGTGGGATCCACGTGACATACACCGAGCTCTCGGTCGCCATGGAAATGATCGGGCGGTCTGGAGCCTCAGGCACTGTGGACAGGACAATTCAGACACTGAGTCTTTGACTGATTGTGACAGCACATCAGAGCTGTTGCAATTTACATGTCCTAACATCTACCACACTAGTTCATTTTCAATATAAGAATTTGGAAAACACAACAATGATAAACTACAGAGGAATTCCATCTACTTCTGTAATTTTATACACCATAAAACACCACCCCAGTACAATAATGTTCTTTATTACAGAAAGTAAAAACAACACCTATTATTTTTCACCCTGAGCTAAAGTGTAACTCTTTTCTTGGTGGAAAATGTAACACCCATATCTGTTCCAGGTGAGAACATCACACACTCACACAGATGGCACTGGAGCGAAAACAAACACTGCGTACTGCGTACTGCTTGCCGGAAAAAGGAATGTGTACTTACTGTCCAGGCTCTGAGCCACAGAGAGAAACAGGCAAAGGGATGCGAGAGAGGAGAGAAGAGGGTTAGTGAGGAGGCCATGCAGTCCGGACACGTGGACTGAGGAGAGTGCGCAGAAGCACGCGAATGCGCAGACACAGGCGTGAATGTCAACGTGCGGCACGCACTTTTCGAGCGCTCATGATCTGGAGCAGAACTCCCGGAGCAGAACATGCCAGTAACGGAGCGAGATAAAACAGACACTGTCCAAACATTTCTCACTGTACCACCCCGTCAAGAAGCAGTTGGCCAAGATCTGCATGGTTCCGGGGGGGTCACATTTAGCCTCCTCGTTCCTTGACTTCTACTACAAACCGGGCTTCTCACATATCCCCTTCGTTACATTGTGGTAACCGTAGCATATTAGTGAGGTATGGATCTCGCCTCTCAAGAGAGCTTTGTGACTGACACCTGCCTTGGATTATACGGGGGCATGGTTCCAGTGTTGTGAGGTCAGAATGCAGACACCCGATGAGAACGTACGCCCTTCCTGCTACTGCAAAGCAACTGCTTCATTTAGGAATGGGGGGGATTGCTTCCTACTCATTTGCTTACATGAAGAGTTTTTAAAATAGGTCGTTGTTAACTTATCTGGTGAAGGAAAAGAGTGCTGGTCACTTACCCCTGTCGTCTTCCGGCAGAGGTGTGGCCTTGGAGGGATTCCTGGCGACGGTCCTCTCTGTTGATGTAAAAGACATTGACTCAGTTAAACTCAGTCTTGTTAAACACTTTGCCGCAGCAGGAATTTCCTTGACAAACGACTGCGACTGCGGTCATAAAAAATAAAAAACCAGCCCTAGGATAGACTTTGTTTGTTACGGAGGACGCGAGTGTGTGTGCCCGCTCTACTGTGCTGACCTTTGCCAGTGCGGAAGGTCAGCATGGCGGGTTGCCCGTCCCCGGCTGAGCTGCGGGCCACCATCAGGACCTCGTACAGGCTTGAGGGCTCCAGCTCCGACAGGCACAGGGTCTTCTCACTGCCCGGGACTCTCACGGTGTGCCAGCTGCCCACCACGTTGCCCACGTCGTCCACCTGCAGGCGCCATAGAGTGCGCACACACAGACCCAGACAGACACACAGACACAGGCAGCGCAGCCCACAGACAGACAATGCAAAACAACAGAAAGAAAAAACACACTTAGTCTTTTTTCTTCTTTCTGTGAGGGGGTAGCTGACTCCCATAATGACATTTCCCTGGAAGTTTGGATGGAGAAGGGTCGAGGCAGCAGTATCTGGAACAATGGCTGAGATGCGGTCACATTTTCCAGGGTCTGGGACACAATGAGACTTGCAGTTACGACGGGATAAGCAAGACTAATGACCAGGGCTGTGTCCAAGTAAAGTGTTATTAAACAAAACAGGTCTTTAGATGACCAGTTCCTCCTGAAGTACACTTATTTAACCACTGTATTTTCCAGCAGCCATTCTCAGTTTAGTTCAGCTAAAGTCTTGCTGATCTGTTGTTGCTCCATGACAATAAACATTATTTGCTTAGCGTGCTTAGCATCTCATCCAAGGCAGCTTACAATGCTTACAGTTCAGTGACAGTGACATTAACCTTAGACTTGCAGGGGCGGCTCGGTTTCTCAGATGGAAAAAAGGGGTACAAAAAATGTCCCTATGAAATTCACTTTAGTATTCCAAACAAAATTTACATTAAAATATTTTGTGTATTTATATGCATTTAAAATTTCTGTGATATGAATCAAATCACAACGTCTTCAACGCATTGTGGAAAGTATAAATATAATCATTAAAATATTATGAACTGCCCAGCTGAAGGAAATGCAACCACAAATAGCAAAACGAACACCAGGCTCATTCAGCGTATTCTCTTATACCTTGCGGTATTTCACGAAGTAGGCGTTGATGGGACTGCCCCAGTCTCGCCCGGCCCTCCACTCCAAGTCGTATATGTCAGGCTTCTGCGTCTGCGGGGGGCTCATGATGATCGGAGCCTCTGGAGTGGGTAGGTCGCTCGCTCTCTCAGTGGGCGCAGGCTGGCTTCCCCCGGGCAACGCATCGCCTAAAACTGTCTCCTCTCCCTCGTCACTCTGGACGGGGGGGACTGAACGCGGATGGTCCGTGACAGCATCCAACGTGGCGCTTTCGGGAGGACCTGTCAATCACACGCATGCGAGACTTTGGCTGCCAGGGAAGACAGAAAATATACTGGTCCTGATTTTATTTAAAGTACTAATCAGCAGTTTACCCCCGACGCTTTGATTCCTTGATTGGTGTCATCTATTAAATATCAGTATCTAGTTACAGATGTTCCATTACAAATATATTTTATATGTTAAGGCTATTTATCGCTCCAGAATAAATTGTAAGGCTGAAGTATTTATCTAATGGATCTTGGCAACGTCAATAAACAGTGGAATTTTTCAGTCTGCGACTGGTCAAATTATTCCAGAAAAATACATGTGAATGTTAGCAGATCTGTTTTTGTAAGCTCCGCATTCATTATAAAGGAAAGTCTGCAGAAAATCCCTGGAATATGACAGAAACCCGGTCCCGTAAAGGACGCGGCAAAAAGAAGTGGCAACAGGAGCCAGCAGGCGGATCTGGAGAATTCCATTTAAATCATCTGGAGTCACAATAGACCACCTGGGAAATTCTGCAAGAAGGGAACTCAATTACTTCTTGTAGCGGTTTGGAAGTTTTTGTGTAGCTTGGTAGGCCGCATATGATCAAGCTATGAACAGAGGGACACTGGGTCTATCTCCTTTGCATAGCAACTCGATTGCAAAAGTGTAATCCTGAGTTCAAAATGAGGCGATTTTTAAGCAGTCTTGCCGTTACACAACGTTTGCAAGGGTAACCTGGGTCCCAATCTGGGCTATGTGCTGGAGGTTTATTTTATAAAACAAACAGCCCCGGCGCTGGTAATACAAAACTGGGCCTTGGGACGGTGGCCAGCTGCCGCGCATTCCACACACCGGCCATTAAAATACCAGAGAGACTTAAACCCCGGCACAACCTCTACCCCCACACACACCGGCCTCTCTCCTTCGCTCACTCACTACCATACCCTTCAACTTCCCAACACTGCGCGACGTCAAAACCATGACCCCCACATGTTTCCCGTGAAGAAACAAATACAATAGCCAAACATCACATTACTAATGTCTGACTCAATAACTATCATTATTTATTGAGCAAGCAAAAACCTAAGGCTAATGAATATTTTATTACAGATATGAGACTTCAGTAAAGTAAAGTAAAAACTTTGCATCAACATACCCACAGTGAGAAAGGCCTCAGTCTGCACTGAGCCCAGTTTGTTGGAGGCCTCACAGATGTACTTTCCGGCTTGGGCCCGAGTGACTGCCTGGATGTAGAGTGAGCTGCTCCCCGGCCGAGACATCGTGAGATAGGGAGGGCTGTTACCGGGGGTCCTGGCCACTGACTGCGGGGGTTGCAGCAGGTGGGCAGGATGTGTGGCGATGGGGCCGTCAGAGTTGTACCAACGTATACTGGGCAGAGGCTGACCACTGGCGTTACATGACAAGAACACATTGTCGCCCGCCTGAAAGCTCCCATTTAGTGGTGGCGACAGTATGACAGGTTTGGAGCCTGGACCTACAATACAACAAAGACAGAAGAGAAGATACAGGGGATTTTTACTGCAAATCAATTTATTTTTACATTTACAATTATAATTCATTTCTGAATACAATGATCCCAAAAGCACTTATAAATTATAGTCTGGCCTTTATTATACTTTTATTTCATATTTGAGCCTTACCAAAAAACACTTATTACTTACTAATGAGCATCTTTACAAAGGCCAGGACCAAATTAAAACTTTGACAACCAGTTAACCACCTGAATAAGATGGTGTTCAATAGCTTTTTCTCATTCTGTTTTGTAAGCATCTTATTTATTTTACTCATAAAAAGAAAATGCCTTTAAGTTTGGCAAGGCTTTGATTTGGTCACTGCCCTAACTCTGTATTCAGGGAAGTTAAGACTTTGGTTAACCAAGACTTAACCAAAAAAAAGTCTGGCAACATTTGTATGCGTTTTGTAATTGGCCATCAGTGACAAATAAACTCGTTAGCTAATCAATAATTTACAGAACGAGAAAAGTGGTCCAGCTTGCGTTGACTGGATCTGACTGAGCCGAAGTGTTCGTAAATAAAACGAGGCCGTGCGATGCTGACAGCTGGGTGGTCTGTCCTCCATAACGAACTTGCGCAACTACTCCTTACATTCCAGTGTCCGAGGGCTTATCCCTGACAGTATGCAGAAAGCATGCCCTCTTGGGCCAGCCAACACCAGTCAGGCAGTTCCATCTGGCATTCAAAACAAACCCCCGCTCACAAGTCAACGGATAGATAGATTTTTCTGTTGGCGTGTTACTTTAACCCTTTACTGATTCACTGCACAGTAAATATAAGCCTAGGAGGGTGTCATCTAAATGTCCAGAGATGCTCAGTGTCTTCTTTTTACAAGGTTGGAACACATTAAATGCGACAGTGTTTTTTATCGACGGTAGCAGGTAGGCCTAATAAATACATGTGCAGTCATTAATGTAATGATCATACCATCATGTTCAAAGGCACATACCTGATTGAACAGTGAGTGTGCCAGTTGACTGAGCTGAGCCAATCAAGTTGTCCAACAGGCACTGGTACACTCCCTCATTCTGCTGTGTCACCGTGACGATGCGAAGGGAGGAGCCAGAGATTTGGAAGCTGGTTGAGGGGTTGATGGGATTGGAGTTGAACAACCAGGTGACATTGGGGACTGGGTTGCCCTTCGCCGTGCAGGTGAATCGCACAGACGAGCCGGAGGAGACCGTCTGATCCGCCAGGCCCCGCGCCACAGATGCAGGCTCTGGGGGAAGCGAGAGTCCGACTCAAGTACAAAGCATGGTTTTCACATACACCAACTAACGCGGCTCAACCGACGCGAGACCGCCTGTGGGAGGACGTCTCTCACCGAGCACATTCACGGTGTAGTTCGCACGGACCACGTCCCCCGTCTCTGTCTGGGCTGAACACTGGTAATTCCCCTCATCGCTCTTCTTCACAGCGGCCAGTACGAGGTTGTTGTGTAATAGCCTATGGCTAGACCCCCCCGCCAGTTTGTTTCCGTCCTTGGTCCAGAGAGTGACTGTAGAGGGTCGTCCTGCCAGGACACACTCCAAAGTGAGCGACTGGGCCTTCATCACAGTGAGAGTCCGTGGGATAATGGGAAAGATGATCCGCACGGGGGAAGTAGCATCTGCAGCTACACATTGGGAAAAGGAAGGTACATAGATCAGCCTCAACCTCAAGTAATGAGGGCAAATGCCTTTTTCATCCTGTGTTAACAATAGTTAACTATGTGCTATTTATACACTGCATTATCAAATCCACAAATAATCAAAAAGGTTTTTTTTGTTGTTGTTTTTGACCAGCAAGGGAGAGAATTGAGTAAAAATACCTCATTAGAAAAACAAGACCTCCGCCAAATGCGCAATTAAGTAAATTACATTCAGAAAAATGTGGAACGGAGAGAGTTGGCTCCAAACTGAGACACTCCTGCTCGTTTGCGTCCTGACTCACGTTTGACAATCAGTTTAGTTCCATGAGCCTCTACCCTAGTCTCTGAGGTGAGGGGGTTGTAGGCTGCGCACTTATAAAGCCCCTGGTGGTGAAGGGATACTGAGACAATTTGAAGGTTTCCAGATGGAAGAATTAAATATTCATCTATAAAACAGAAAAAGCAAACACAAAAAAGAAACATAATTTGCAGTTTGTAATATGTCAATGGACATGGCAGTTAAAATGCATTTCATTGTACTTTAATTTCTAAATGATTCAAAATTTTGTACAAATTAAGGCCAATACACAGCATTCACACAAACAGTTTTATATAGTAGTCAGTAGTCAAGCTAGCAACATTAAACGTAAACACGAATAAAAGTGAGCAGTCGGCAAGCCCACCTGTGGACGGCTCAAGCCACTCTCCTCGCACCCGCAGGCGGGGCACGGCGGGGGGGTCACTGTGGGGCAGCTGGCACTCGATGAGGGCTGTGCTGCCTTCTTCAATGGTCAGGGTGCGCCGTCGCGACTCTGCAAACTCTGAGATACCTGCAGGGAAAGAGACACATCCGCGTGTATTGAGGTCCGCAGGCTCGCAGATTGAGAAATCCAATCACAGTGCCCCCCAAGAACCACTTTTTTTGTTGTGCTATTCACCTTTTGCTGCTGGATATATATGCCCAGTAAAACTGCCTGTTACGAAATGCGTGTCTCTGCAAGGCTGAGCAGAAGTGACCAGTTCAGCTCCAAGCCCCCCTCCCTCCCTCCCTCCCTTCCCTTCCCTTCCCTTCCCTGCAGCAGCCCCATCTGATCCACAGGAAGGCCCCGAGCTCATTAAAGACCCAGTTGGAGAGTTGTCTGGCTGGGTGCCCAAATACAATCCACCCGCTTCCGAGAGCCCCATCGCAAACCCTCAGGCAGAACACGTGTGACGCACCACATTGCTCTCCAAGCAACTTTTCTCCCCTTCCGTTTCCCGGCAATACCTGCAACGGTCACTCGAGCGAGGCGGCTGGCGATGGCTCCCGCGGCGGAGCGTGCCACACACTGGTAGTGCCCCGCCTGGCTGGACTGCAGGGAGGGGAGGGTGAGCGTGCCGGGCCGAAGGCGGATGCCAAGCGGCGAGCTAGCGTCCAGGGGCTGCCCCCGGAAGCGCCAGGACAGTCGCGCGGAGGGGGGGTGTGCCGAGCAGTGCAGGTGGACCGCACCGCCTTCTCGCTGTATGGTGGAGAGGGGCTCTGAGCGGAAGGACAAGGGGGCAGCTGTCCAGGGAAAGACAAACACATGCATCAGGATTTAAAGGGCACCTACGGCGGTCCTCTGAAATAATGATCACATCAACGATGAATCTGCATTTAGGAATGAGAAGAATTAAACCAGGAATACATGTTGGTTGCACCCGCATGCCTAGTTTAAAGTGTTTAACAAGTAAAGTTGTTAATGCCTCGTTAATACATGTAAACATTCAAATACTTCTCTGTGGTTATAGACACCCTTGTGCAACAAAAACTTTCTGCCTACACCTGACTGTACGCCCTCCACCTTACTTACACGAGCAGCTGACAAGCAAGACCTGGCTGAGGCAGAGGATGGTGGACAGGAGCCTCAACCCGGCGTCCATGGTGAACTTTCACCCCAGCACTCAACACAAAGGCCCTCCACCCAAACTCACCTGAAATACAGAGAAGATTACGTCAAATCTTGGCTCAAGAGGTTCAAACACAAGGTTCAAATTCGTTCTAAAGGGTCAGAATATTGACCTTGAATCCATCTTGAAAACCCATTTTACCAAGATGGAATCCATTTGTTCAAAACATTCGGCCCAACAAACAACCCATGAACCTCTACACTCATTAGTGAGCAAAAGGACACTCGGCAGACGGATAACAATACTTTATTCAATCTCAAAACTGACATTTCCTTCTAACCCGCTTACAAGAAACGAGCAGTGTTCACGCGGCCTGCGAGTCCTGCCCCCCTCTTTGTCAGTTTCAATTCCTCGGCTTCACCCTTGATGGACTGACAGTGGAGAGAGTGTCCCACTCTTAATATCACACTCATGTCACAGTATGTTGCCTCCTCAGTGGCTCAGCGTAGCCTGAAGCTCCGCCACAGAGGCGCGGGGAGATACAAGAGAGGACCAAAAGGAAGAAACAGAAAAGAAGTGGAAGGAGCGTAATTAGAAACATTCCTTTCGCCTTTTGAACTCTCACCAACCCCACCCCCCTCGACTCCAATCCTAACCTCCACCGCCACCACAACCACCACCACCACCACCACTACGCACACACATCTCTTCCATTATTCCACTAATAATCCAGTCTGGCTTTGATCAGTGGTTCTGATTTTGGACCAGTGTCTGAGCTTGAGGCCTATGGACAAAGGCCATCCAGCTGGGACATTCTCTCTCTCAAACACACACACACACACACAGACACACACAGACACACACACACACACACACACACACACACACACACACACATACACACACATACACACACACAGACACACACACACACACACAGACAGACAGACACACACACACACACACAGACAGACAGACACACACACACACACACACACACAGACACACACACACACACACACACACACACAGACACAGACAGACACACACACACACATTCAGATACAAACACATACTGGAGGTGGTGGGGGCAGGGGTAGGGAGGGGTCCTTTGTCAAATTAAAGAGATGATGTCTGGGATGGGATCACTAGAGCTGAACTGTCCTGTGACTCTCCCAGACATTTGATTATACATTTTCTTTTTCAATCCTAAATATAGCAAACTATTCTCCTGGTTCACTTATACTCTTTATTTCTTAGCAACTCAAAGTTTAAGTCATTAAGATACTCCTTCATTTCTGTTCAATTCCAAAAAGACTAATTCCTTTGTTAAGTTGCATCTTCCAAATTACAGATGAAAGAAGAGGATATTGGTCTGCAACAGTAAACACAGAATACTGGAGGTTCCCACACCTTTTGAGACATGGGACACCATGCATCTCCTGATGGCCTCCTCAAATGTCACTAAGCTCAATGTGAGGATAACTTGCTCCCCTCCCCCTCTTCCCTCTCCTCTCCTAGGGCAACCGCAGAGGAGGACAGGGGGAGGAAATTCAGGAAATAATAAACCCACTCAGCTCCCTGCCAATATCCCCTCTCACCCAGAGTTCAGGGGTCAGAAAGCCCAGGCAAGTTGGAGGGTGTCGGAGCTGCTTCAACCAGCCCTTGGGGGTAAGGCCTAGATTTGGCATCCTATGTGTAAGAGTGAGCGAACCACTTTAACTTTCCTTGCAGGCTAACTCCACGCACATCAGTTATAGAAGCGTTGAGTCTCCTTAGGGTGTGGAGCAGTATTCCAATGACTTTCCAATAAGAATATCGGATTTCCTTGAATAGCACTCCCCCACCCCCATCGTTCAGAGTCATTTTAAAGGCTTAACACTTTTTTAATGTATTGGTATTGAAGTGATGCATGCTCCCTCAGGTCTTTATCTTTGTGTTCATTAGGGTCTGCAAGCTAAGTCTGTAATAGTCTGAAATAGACATCCAATGAAAACAGGCCTTCTAAAGATGATGAATCTGCCCAATGAAATGAAGCTAAAGGAGGCAGAGAGATCATCACTTCAGCTTCATCCCTCCTTTAGCATGCTCTCAACGTAGGCCTCATGCTAACTACTCGCTATCCTATCTTTGCTCCCCTCTGTTGTCTTCAGAACAGATCTTGATCACCACAAATAGCTTCATTCATTTGAGTGAATGAGCCGAGCCGAGATTGTACCTGCTCTATTAACCGGCTGGTGTGTCAGAAGAAAACACAACGCTTGCAAGCCCCTGTGAAATAGTTTGCATGTATATAGGGCCCATATCTGCCTGGTTCTGACCTGGTTCAGCCTATGGACAACTTAGCCGAACCAAACCACTCATAGGGGAATGTTTCCTCTATCGCACACAACACGCCCCAACAAGCCCGCCGCGCTACCCTCATCCAGTCATCGGAGAATCTCCCGCTCTCGAGAATAATGCTATATCATTAAAATGATAATAACGGCTTCATAATAACACAGCACAAACCGATGCCTGACACCTTCAGAAAGGGAAATCAAAGCTTTCCACCCCCATGACACTTTGGTTCCCAAAGCTCATAAATTATGACTTTGCCACTCAGCACGGTGTGCGGAGATGCCTATCTCTGAAAGGGATCCAGCTTATCTGGGGGGGAAAAATTATCTTTCAAGAAGAGGAAATGGAAGGCATCATCCCTGAGTCTTTATCAATTTCTATTCTTCTGACATCCGCCATCATGAAGCAGCCCAGAGGAGTGAGATACTGCAGGATATCTTGTATCTATCTGAAAAACGTGTATCCTGATGCAGGCTGGCTGGCAGGCCCAGTTTCCGCCAAGAAAGACACCACAGACCTTCGGAGCCTTGGCATGTTCATTCAGATCTGGGTTGTCCCACAGAGATTATGATCTCCTCCGTAAATGACACATGAGTAGCCTAGAGGTGCAAATAATTAGCATGGGGCTAGAGAACTGAATTGAGGCCAGCTATTACAGAGATCAGACAATTCAGGAAGTATCAAGAGTCAAAGTTAAGCTCAATCCTGCTATATTCTCCCTCAATGGCAAAATAAAACATTGTTTTCGTGGGAGCTCTGGTCTCCAAGTCAGCTGCGTCTGCCCAGTTGTCAGCTGGTGGTGTTGTAACCGTGTCGTTTCATATTACAATATACATGGGCATGGGCATAATCAAATGAAGGATCCCCAGTGTAATCTCCATGGAGTTTATTCACTGGTTCAAAAGAGCAATGACGTCAGTGAGCACATTGCGCTTTATTAAAGTTCAGTCAGCCTAGCCCGTCTCAGTTCCCAAAAGCCACCTGCCATGCTACGCTGGAAAAGAAAAGAAAATCTCATTTCTTAGTATCATCTCAAAAAGGAAGGGGTGGGCGTTCCTTTTCCTAAACATCCCCAGTTCCAATTTTGCATTCATCTTATGGTGAACGGACTCCCTGCACATGTAGGAGGATATCGGTCTAAGATGACACTACGAAATCAGAACCAGGTGCTGCGCTATGTAGCCAGTGCATAAGCAACCGGATCAGGGACCAACAGAAGAGATCATTCCTGAAGGAGCATTATGCCTACTCCAATCTTCAGCTGTTTGTTTTGATTTTTGGGAAGTCTGGTGTCCTATCTGTGTGCTTCGGGAGAGAATTCAGAACACACTTCTGAGCTCCCGTTCCCACGGTGCTCTCTGACCGCCCAGACTCCCGGCCCACCGAGTGGCACCGTTTCAGACTGCATGCTGGTACTCTGCTGGCCTCATTCTCCCCCAGAGGTGTCACACAGAGACAGGTCTGCAGGTCTCTTCCGCGTTGCTCCTTGAGAGTATACGCTGCGCCCCTATCCTCCTCGGCGAATGTCAATCTGAGGTGCAACACGAGCCTTGAGCCGGGAGCATTAATGCACACGCACAGCCGCGGTCATCAATCTTAGCCGCCCCGCGAGAGGGATCCACGGCGGCGACACCAGAGAAAACAAACAGACCGGGAGCCCCCGGAGGAGGGGCGGGGTGAGCACCTGCGCCTCCCAAAAGCCTTTCTCTGCCTTTGCTTCGGGGAATATTTGCCACCCTTTCTGTCTCTCCCAGATCCCTCTCATATTCAAAGTGAGCAGACTTCACACAGATAATGGAAATGTGACAATGCATCAAAGGCAGATGAAAATAGCTCACAGCTGGTGCTGGTGTTTCAGTCAGAAAGGGCCTGACATACACATTCAATCCGGCTGCTAAAAGGCATTGGGGCAGTTACTGTCACAGGCATCGCCCAGGCAAGAAAACGTAACGATTGCACTGCTCCCGGGTAAACTACTTAAGCTTTGTGACTAAATATTGAGATGGCCACCATCCAAAGAACATTAAGACCACGTCGATGAAAGTCGGCTGAAGTATTGGCAGCTAGAGGCGGAGGAGGGTGAGGAAGGGGAGAGGAGAGGAGAGGGGGAATGAAAGAGAGGAACAGGAGGGAGAAAACAAAAGCGCCCGCTGGCATGCTGGTTTAATCTGATCTTGGGCCAGCCCGGTCTCACATGTTCAACCCCAACCTGTCCGCACTCGTCCCGGATCCCGCTGACAGAGGATATGCAGCAGAGACATTCCTGAGAGTCTCCACCGAAAAAAGAATAAGGAAAAAAAAAAAAAACGCGGAGGGGGGGGTCGTTTTCGAGTTAAACATTTGCCAAGCTTCGACTCACTTCCCCTGTGCTTGCCAGAGTGAAACAGGCCAATACTGTGCAAACCTCTCTCATCTGAATAAGCAATCCACCCGGCACTCTTACAATAAAATAAAATACAAATAATAAACCAACCACAACAGAGGCAATCAAAGCGGAAAGCTCGGGTTATTGCAAAAGTGCCTTTGTGGAAATGGCATGAAATGGCTGTTAAGTGACAACCACTGGTCTAAGTGAACACAATTGTGCAGCTGCCAGCCAAGCTGAGCAGCCTAATGAGTGAAAACAAGATATCTCTGGTTGGGATGGTTTCTTCCAGATTAAAGACAAAGGCTATAATGAGCATGAGGGGAATCGGGACTGGGGACCCCAGCCTAACATCCTTTGCTTTGAGTGACCCGAAAAGAGTCAAAGGTCAGCCTTAGTGTAACTAAACTATTACAATTCTCCTCCACTGATACTGGAGGCAGAGGTCGGTTTTCGTTCCATGACGTCCCTTTTGAATTCACAGAAGAGAGCACGGCAAACTCAGATAAAAGGATTACAAGCTGAAGATGCCTTCACAAAGGATCTTCTGCCTCCAGCCAACAGCTGGCGCATATGTGCGGTCAGTCGGTGGACAGGAAGTACCCTATATGATACGAGAGGTATGACACTGCTGTGCCGCGGGATAATAACCCAGGGCGGAATGAGAAACGCAGAAGCCCGGGAGCACACAAGGAACCTTCCAAAAGCGCTGTTTACCAAGAACACACACACCCTGAAAAGTGCCAGGAATGACACCCTGGGAGACAGAACTAAATCCAGCCCAAGGCTTATTGGCCAAGGACACAAACGCGCCATATTGAGAGCAGGGAGAATGAGCGAGAGGGTGAGTGGCAGTACTGTAAATAAGAATGTTAATTGGAGATTTTCCTTTTGTTTTACAGAGAATGCTTTGGTGGTGGTGGGGGGGTTTGCGGAGTTCTTCCCATGGGTTTTGAAGACTGAGATTAACTATCGGAGAGAGACTTAATAGCCTTAGACACTAGAAACCCTTCCTGGATCTGGTTCTCTAGACGTCACCGTCACAAATGGGAACTTACAAACATATGTGCCCATTACTTAACATACTGTTATTCTCCATTCCAGGAGCCCCTATAGCTTGTAACACAATTCTCAAAGAAAAGGAAAACTAAGAATGAAGGTTTGCCTGGAGAAAGTCCGTGCACTGATGTTCAAATGATACGCAGTGAGCGTCTATGTGGGCTTCACTACTGAAAGCAGACAGGATCTGCAGTACAGCACCCAAGACTACACACAAACAGACAGGAGGGTGTTTAGCATTAGCATTCCAGGTTCCAAAGGTATCTAAAGCAAAGACCTAAAACATTGCGGCTGAAAAACATAATGGTTTTACGGTGCATGGACAACTGCCACTGTCTTATTATGGCTTTTTTTCCAGCACAAAGACAGCCAACAGGGTCTACAAAGCATCCAGGTGTGTGGTTCTCGGCATACCCATGAATCCTGGGCAACTCCAGAGAGGTCAGCCGACTACAAAACTACAGAGTGGTGCACAGGATCGACATGGCAACTCCACTCCGGCATTCTTTTCCCTGCAGCAGAGCGCACTGCACGTCATCGCGGCTGCCAGGGCCTCCTGGATTCCATCACTACACAGCATCTCCACAGCAACCTTGCCGGACAAACGGACAAAACGCCCTCTGCTCATTCTCAACTCAGACAGAGTTTTGGCCTTGTTCCAGACAAACGTTCAAAGTTTCAGGCGTGAATACGAATAATTTGATTGCAAAACATGTTTTAACGCCCCATACTAGCAGCAGCAACAACAAAAAAATGGACACCATGAAATTCTCACGTACATGTCCAAACTGAATCGGCTTGAGAATGTACCCTACTTGCCTATGTCTGTGTTGTGTACAATCTAAGAATAACACTCATGCTCCTGGTCAAAAGCAGCACCCAGCCTACTCCAGATTTATATGAAGGGCCATAATCACAAACAGCAACAGAATTGCCAAAATGGGACCAGCCAAACCTCACACTAGATTCATGGTCTCTGTTTTTTTGTTTGTTTTCAGCTAAACTAAACCACAGTTTGCCGTAGTTGGGCAGCAATTCTTTAGGTGCAGGACATGGAAGGGCACTGCTGTTATATACTTGACTAACATATTCAATTCAAATTGCTTTTATGCAGCTGTTATAATGGATTTTAAAAATCTGAACAAATAAGTAGAATATATGCAATCAGCAATCAGCTGCTAACTACTAAATACACCATAGGCTGGCTTGATAAAATATACCTGTGGCAATGTTACCCAATAAGTTTAACACTGCATCATGGGCAGATCAACCGTTTGCCTTCAAACATTCCTACATTGTACTTGAACAAACATGGTAGTTTCACAACTGAAAGGCCACCTTACAATTTTTTTAATCATTACCAAATCAGTCACCATCAGCTTTTCTAGGTTATCACTCTGGAGACGGGATCACTTACTTTTGAGAACTAAATTAAAGGTCACTGTACATTTGTGTTTTCAGAACTCTGCATTTTTCTGGTTTGGATTTTAAAAAAACCTCTTAGGTTACCATGTGGCTTCGACTGGAGGCCAATGACTATACCTGCCTCATTGCCTCATACAGCCAATTTGTGAGCTAGCAGGTATACCTTGCAGTGACGTGACCCTCTCATGGCCCGCCAAACAGCGCATTCTTACTGAGCAACAAATCTTTCAGAGTAGGCTTACCTATAGCATACATGGAAGAGAAGAACATGATTGAAACAGGGTTGATGTCTGATTCCCAGCGCTGGAGCAAAACATTTAATTTATTTATTTTTAAAATGAGAATAAAGATTAGACTAAAAATGCTCCACAACTCTCTCCCCTTTCCAAGGGAGCTGCAGAGTTCAGAGTGGACAAGTTTAGCTCCAAATCTTCCCTTAGGGTGGGGTTTTGCCATTTGATTAATGGAGTTTCTAAATGAAGACAGTGGGAAAATGTCTTGTCAGCGTTCGCTCAGCAAAAACAGGAAAAATTCATGTTTTGATGGGAAACAAAGTACCAAATAAAAGCCCCCCTCACAATGTCCCGGGGCGAATATTGTATTCTCAATTTTGTTTTCATGTACTTAAGTCTAATGGAGTGTAAAGAATAAAAATCATAAAGAATGCATGTTTCCTTCTTTCTTAATGCTTTGACATTCTTCTGAACTTCCACGGTGGCCTTATAGCAGCAAAGCCCTTCAATTGTTATTTAAATTTCTAGTCAGTATTTGAGGCATATAGGGTCCGATGGATTCTCTAACAGTGTCACGCTGATTGGTCAGGGATCGCACCCACTTGGACAAAAGCAAAAATCTAAATCTAAATATATTCTATTTACTTTCAAGCGTCTCTTAAGAATATGAATAATGTTTTCTTGGGAAACGAAAAAAGTTTACCACATCTCCCACATTCTGCGGCTCAGGGTGGACTATCTGTTTCCGCTGCTTCTTGGTTCAAACAAATTCTTTTTTTTTTAAATATAAAAATTATAGTTTTAAAATATGGCTTGTTGAAACACCATACAGACACATGCACTAACGTCCCTTTCAACACTGAGAGTACCTTGTATTCTCTGCTCTCCTCAGCTGTGTTGTATGACCATGGCTCATACTCCTTTGCAGTCTATTTAGCCTAAATCCCACTGTCAAATCATAAACAATATAGCACTTATATTTAGAAAAGCAGGTTGTCACAAGGCATAGGACAACAATTATCTGTTTTAAAAGATATCTTAAATATAATTGTAAAAAAAGGTTGGATTAAAGTCATATAACATACATTAATTAAATAAGAATACGGTCAATGGTTTTAGAAAATATTTAATAGCATATCATTTTCTTTTGACTTCAGGATAATACTCAGCTGGTTTTGAACAAAGCCAATTACAAATCATTGCAGTTTCACGGAGAACATTGACAGTGATGGAGGTGGAGATGCTAGAAGACATTTACCGTTTACTGATACAGAGGATATTGGTGGGAATTATCACTATAAGATATATCTCACTGTGCATACAAGCCAAAGTAAAAAAGATCAGTATAAAAAATATTATACATTTTATCTGCTTAGCAAACAGTTTTATTAACAGTGACTTACACAGCCTGCAACTTCCACATCCACCAGCTTATATAGCTGGATATTTACAGAAGCAATTCAGGTCAAGTATCTTGCCCATGGATCCATGGGAACTTGACCCGGCAACCAGTCGGTTACCAGCATGACACCTTAACCACTACACCACCAGCTGCCCTATTTCTGGTGTTTACATATCAACATGCAAAACCAAAGAGAGAATATGATATGCTTTGTGCATACATTACATCTATCTATAGTGATGACCAGAAATTACAAAAATATACATGACACTCGGAAATAGGCTTTATTCGACCACAAGTGAGATTCTCTCTGTGCACAGCAGACTGGAAAGACAGAGAGAAGTCTGTCTACCTAATGCAGCTCGGCAACCTGGTCAGAAGATGCAGTTTTTAACCTGGGGTATTTTTTATGAGAATAATTAAACATCATAAAATATACAACATACACAAAAGCACTCACTGATGCATCAATATCCTAAATCTAAATATTTACATGAGAAATCCTAAGGGTGGGAAAATTGTCCAAACAAATATACATTTTTTAATGTATTCTAAGACAAAAATAAAATACCTGTTTTTGTCAGAAATGCTAATTGTGCGATTTCCACAATAAAAGGTACGTATTCCACGTTGTATGTAGCTACATGATGCAGCCTGCTATGAATCAAGTGACAAAAGGCCTGTCTTTTTCCCCTTGATTTTGGTTTTTCATTATTTTCTGTTTGACTGTAAAGTGAACAACCCAAGGGTGCATCTATTTCAATTCGATAAAGACTCCTGAACACGTGTTAAGAACTAAATGTTGATGCATTGAAATGTCTTTGGTATTTGTTAGTTATGAAAAGGGCTGAACTACTGCCGTAAGCAGACTTTGCCATTAAAACAAGGTCGGTTGTGTATAATGAACAGCGAGAGCTACGTACATTAGGTGTCTTCGTAAAAGGAAAACGATGGGCATTTCCTGTCCTGTAAACCACAGGAAAAGAAAACCAAGTTGGAAGGCAATGATTATTCTCAAATACTTTATTCCTGTTAAATACAAAGTACAATTATACAAACAATTTATTTATTATTATAATTGCATGTGTAAATATATTATTCATGAGAACGAAGTGAGGAATTTTCTGCTAAAGCATGTACTTTGTGTGGCGTGGGCATGACAAAGACAAACACAGATATTTTGCTCCAGCGGTTAATACCTAATTCCAATGGCCCGTGTGGATACAGTCATCACAGACCATCTTCATCTGACCGAATGACAAAGGAAGATAAAGGAAAATACAGCAGTTCTGTTACGTTTTTACTAGGATGGTTATTTACCAACCGGTGATCCCAGGACAAATGGAATCAAATTATTTAATCACTGGGTACCTCAAAAAGTAGGGTCATAGACTTATAAAGTCATATAAAGTTTGCTTGATTCTAATTTTTTAAAATGCTGATAAGCATAATAAATATTATACTTTATTTAGTGTACAGTAATGTTAGATGCTGATGTCTTTTAGTTAAGTATAGAAGACATTTTATTTAATTAATGCGTGATAAACGCTTAGGCTGGGACCAAATCTAAATTTTGACGACCAAAATGCTGTATTTAATATCATTTTCTTGTTTTTGTACGCATCTTATTTTTTCCATTCATAAAACAAAAAAGCTATAAAATAGAGTTATGGAAGTTTTGATTAGGTCCCAGCCTAAATTAGCTATTATGGCATGTTGAACATTGAACATTAAAAAAGGACTATAGCACCAAGCAGGACTGGACAGGCAGTTATGTTTATATATAAAGTTAAGTGTCTTCAAGGATCAGATTTATTAACAGAATTTAATAAGAGTCATTTTAAAATGCACACGTACTTTTGTGATACATGAACATCCAAACAAGTGCAACTCACTTCTTTCTGGTTTGCCAAATCAAGCAACTGAAAGATTGCAGATGGTACAGAATGCTGCAGCAAGAGTATTGACAAGAGCTAAGAGAGCCCACGTCACACCCATACCGTCAGTTCTGCATTAGGCGCCTATCGATTTTATAACAGATTTTAAGATCCATCTACCAGTTTTAAGCGTAGAACAGACCTGCCATCAGATTACCACCCATATCACAGTGCAAACCTGCTATGTGTTGCTGAAGTAACACATTAGAGAAACGGCCTTCTGTATTTACGCCCTGTCCCAACAGGGCTCCTTGTATAATTTTTGCTTGTTTTAATTTTATTGTTATGTCTTACTTGTATATTACTTTTACTCTCTTTTTACCATTTCATTATATATTTGAGTCCTTTTATTTAAACTGTGTCAAACCCTTTGAGCTGCGAAATGTATGAAAAGTCTAATACAGAAAGTTCTTATCATTAATACTTGATGCAATGCAAACTCCTTGTTTACAAATGTTGGTAAATCTGAACCCTACAGTCTGCAACTGAGATACTTTCCAGGCATTTAATCTTCCACTCCACATGGCACCTCTGTTAGAAATTTATCACTACAAATGGTGACAATTGTTCTTCTTCACCGAATAAAATATGCGTGAAAGACTAACACGTGGGATTCCAGAGCTTCTGAATTGGGAACAGTGACATCACCCACCAAAAGATCAATATTCAATTGCCTGGAAGTCACAGCTAGATTTACAATCGACATATCTGCAACGCAATCGGGAATCTTCTCAACAAAATTGAGGAGCGAGTTTCCACTACAATAGGAATAGATATTAGACCTATGTGTTATTTTGAATAATTAGATAAGCAGTCGCAGTCCAACCACGACAACCTTTTGCCAATTGGGGCGCTGGAAAGCAGATACACTTTGGAAAATGTAATACGTCCATAACCAAAAAATAAAACACATACAGCGATATTTATATACATAAATATTAAAAACACATGAAAATAAAAACAGGCTTGTGTAGCTTTCACATTTCGGGAGGTTATGTGTCTACGCTCTCCAGTATACCATTTGCAAATGTCTACAGTGGCCAACAGCTTATCCTTTAACAGTAATAATATTGATGATTGCAGCCAAAAACCAGATAAACAACCAAACCACACTGTAATTAAACTGATGCGTTTGCTTTCATCCTGTCCAACCCAGAGCTGAGTTTAGCTGCTACACATCTGTTCAGCAGAGGAGCCAGGCCAATGACGCTCAAAGTTTACCCAGAAATGGGCCACACTCTTTTTACATTCAGGGACACAAATACAAAATAATCACTGCTTGCATTCTGTCGTACCATAAATTACAAACTACCAGAGCACATACAGCAAACTTGTCAAGTTCCACTTTTGTCAAAAATAAAACCTTAAATTGTAGATCTTGTTGACATTTGAAATAGACAGTGTTATTATTTTTGTTACCTGCAAAAAAAAAGTACAGTGTGATCACCTTTTATCACCACCAATTGCCTTTCATTAAAAATCATCCAATTAGAACATTTACGGTTACTAAATAATCGCCTATTCCTCATTCCCCTACTGAATCACGTGATGCAAAAAGCTATTATGTGCATACATATCAATGCATGCACTCACATTTAAATTGCTCCGCTTAGCATACCTCCATCAACAGGCACATGTGTTTGTCATTAGCCAGGGCAGCCTAATCGGCCAAACATTATTCTAGTATGCTTAATGGCGAGGCGGCGTTTTGCTCAGGACTGAGTGATCAATGCTGGGACAACGGTGATTTATTAAGGCCACCCCCATTTTTAAACTTTGTCGTTCCATTTCATGGAAATCGTTCATAACACGCGGCCTTGCGTCAAGCACACAGTAATTCCAAGGGAATATTCCTAAACTCCCTCTATTTACCTCGGATGAGTTTTACACTTAATACCAAAAATAGGTTTCATTTTTATCAAAATATGACGGCAGTGTCTCTATGGTAAATGTCCTAAAAAGTGTGAAATATATTTTTAAATGTAAAATTCTTTGTACAGGTACTCAAATGGCTTGATTTGTTGCTCAATATAACCTTGAATATTCTTCCTGTTTTAAAATTTTCCTATTACTCATAAAAACTTATGAAATTTATGTTCTAGTAGACACAAGCAGATCTAACATATTTTGGGTACAAGTACAGTAGTTCAATGCCAAAAGAATAATGTGTTATGCACACAGTGTTAAATGCTTTTTAAAAACCTAATGTTTTTCCTTATGAAAATTATTTCTAATTTAATGCTGTAAAAGAAGACACCTCCAACCAACTGAACACTGTCGCAAACTCCTACTACAAAAGCTAAATGGCTTGCTAAATGGCTTTCATACCAAAAACAAACTTCCAGATTTGGAATGGGGACCAAATAAACCACAATAAAACAGAGTATATAATATTCTCAGCCCCCAGATAATTCTGTTGCTATGGACATATCTTTTGTTACAAATAACTCAGACAGAAAAATGCCCACAAGTTGGAAAACATCAACTCTATTTCCCATCAAAATTGATATTTTTACTTTGAGATTTACATTTGTATTCGCAACAAAATATTACGGCAGTCCTAATTGGCGGCTTTATTCTTTTTTAAAACAAACAGTCATATTCACAATCTTGGCAAAATGCATCATCTGTATGATTTAGGAGCTAAAGAAATAGTGTGATTAGTTCCCTAATTAAGACTCTCCCAAAATCTCATAAAGAATAGGGGCGTCCAATTCAGCTTCCCAGAGAAAAAGATTTTGGTAAGACAATAATGACAATTAAACAACATGCACACGCTTCTAGCCAGTAAATAAACAGCAGCTTTTCAAATGTTTCATATTAATATGAACTTTCTCATAATTATTTGCTCTAGAGTTTTACCAGTGTGAGTACATAACTAATTACATAACTTCTAAGACAATGCCCCGAATAAACAGACTCTTTTTTGTGTGCAATATTTGAAGTATTTAGCTACTTTAAAAAAATAGTAGAAAGAACTGGTTTGATTGTTAGCTGTAAAATGTTTAGTATTATTTAGGCAGCGCCCTGTTCAGGAGAATAACAAATAAATATATTATCACCATCTCACAACCCATAGCCATGTCTGAAGTGTAGTTGTGATGCAAAATGAATACAGTGATAAATGTTTTACAGTCCTTTCTGCTGAAAACAAGATTCTGAAAGACTAGGCAAAAGTATTTTTGGGACTAAATATTGAGGTTAGGACGTTTAGAATCATACCTAATAATAGCAAATGAAATGTATTTCCAAGGGGAGACGGTAGGCAAATAACCATGTTTACCAAATATACAGCACAGACACTTTTAGAAGACTTTTTAAAACTGTGGAGTTAAGAGGGTGCTTTATTATGATTTCGATACTAATTTAGTACACTGTCTCTCCTTAGTCAACCCTATTTAAAGTTTAATATATTGACACATTTTCAGGACAGACTTAACCTGTACATGCTTTACCAGGTACTATGAACGAGCATAGGCTCCGTCATGTCTCAAAACTGTCAAAATGAGGAATATAAACAACATTCTTTGTGTTGGGATGTGACGCATGTCAGCATGTCAACAATATCTCTAAATGAAGAGCAAATATATTGGTTTGACTTAAAGAATTCAGTGTCGGTACAATATGACAGAGGTCTTCTTTGAGTCTCAGTATCATACAAATTAATTAAACTTAAATACGAAAGGGAACATGTATCTTTATCTTAGGAAATCCTAATGTCGGTGTGTCAATAGCATCAATAACATTGTAACTATATGTTAAATAGTCTATTCCTTATTCCTTAATTACATGTTAAGGAACGGTATTGACCAAATCATCCCCATTGTGGTCCTTAACGCTGGCCAGGCAACGGTGTAAACACTGCCATGGCAGCATCTCTGATCGGTTCATCCTTCAGATAAATCTAAACTTTGTATTTCTCCAACTCGCCATGAAAAAAATTACATAAATCTATCGTTCTGCATGCTCTCCTTTCACACCAAAACGGCGAGTTGCCCTTCTTTGCTGCGAATTACATTAGTTTGTCAAATAGCGTGTATCAGGCACCGTGAAACCCCAATCTACTCCGTTTATTCACGTAGCTGCGATTACAACCAGTTGCCCAACGATAAAGGTGGACATAATACTTTTATTAACTAACTGTTAAACGTTGTCATGTCGATAGAAACTAAATTCCAATTGTTCGTACTGCGGATACAGGTATACTACTAGTAGTTAAACTTTATTTGACACAATACAGTTGTTAAAACAAAGAGCTCGCCGTGTTCTTGCTAAAATGAATCAAATTGTACCCTGATGTTATAAACGTGCCATATTCACGATTCAAGTTTGGAGATACATTAACAATTCAGCCAACACTCTGTTAAAGATGATTGAAATGAAATGACAACCCCAGCTTAATAGCGACGTGGACCAGATGACTCAAATAATAAGGTTTTTTTTTTTTTGTTTGCTTTTTGTACTAACAAAACTACTTTCATTGTAATAAAATATAACATACCGAGTTCAATATTGAGGTTCCCAATGGACAGAAAAGCGACATCTTAACTAAGCAACTATACGGTACCTCTCTCCGGGACAAAAAAAAAACTTGAGTGGAGCCGCTAAGTTCCAGCTGAATCACAGTATTGGCTTGAACAAAACAAATACTTACACGTGGTTACAAATAAACATATGTACAAATATAAAACACAAGGTTTCAAAAAAGCTCATTATTCCTCTATATGTGCACACGTTGGGTGCTGTTTCTGCTCTGACATTGAATCCCCGGTCCCTTTCCCTTTTCTTACCTCTCTCACAGGAGGCTAAGACTTGCGCCGAGACTGGCGAACTCGAGGGTGAAAGCATTCTTACGGTAACAAATCCGAACGGGTCCCTCCATTACATACAAGCGTAAAATTCAAGAATATATATTTAACAAAATACAAAGTAAAACTTATATTCTGCTCGCTTATGATCAGACTTTGAATGCCACAGCGCCCTAAGTACAAATAACTTTCATTCGCGTGTGGCTAAATGTTCTTGCTCGCTCTCTCTCGCTCTCTCTCGCTCTCTCTCTCTCTCTCTCTCGCGCGCGCGCTCTCTCTGTCTCTCTCTCGCGCTCTCTCTCTCTCTCTCTCTCTCGCTCTCTCTCGCTCTCTCTCTCTCTCTCTCTCTCTCTCTCTCTCGCTCTCTCTGTTTCTCTCGCTCTCTCTCTCTTTCACACACACTCGCCCAAGAAAGTATCGTGTTGCTCAGCAAATCAAGGCAGCGGCGCGTAACTTACCGAGGCAAACTATGAGTGTTCCACAGGTAATGGACAAAAAAATGGAAATGCTAACAAACTGTCAGTCAATACGTTGTTGAACCACCTCATGCAGCCAGGTTGGACATGGGTTCATCAAGGAACCTAGTATCTGCATGAATGTAGGAATGATGGCTAAAACTGTTAAACTGAGGCACCTCTCCGGACAGACTCATAAATCCTCTGTATGAGAGTTTTGGTAAAAACTGCAAAATATGATGATGGGTCATCCCTATCACCCTAGGGTCTAGAGTTCCTTCAGTTTTCAGCCCTAGTCCATGAAGATAATGGAAATATGATGTCTGGCCATTTAATTATGCTTAATTTCTTAGTTCAACCCTTCCATGACCAACATTAAACTTGGCACGCAGCTTGTGTGACATTCTCTTGCATTACTGTGCAGGGGAATGCTTATTTGCTCTTCATCACTTTTCAATGATAATCTTTCCTTATTATCATCCCGCTGACATCACCTTGTAGACAGTTCCTCGTGACACGTTAATCATTTACCCAGCCTTTTTCTCCAAAGAGCCCTCCAAAAAAGTCTAGGCAGAGTCAATTCATATATGCACAATGACAGGTCTGCTGGGTAGATCTGCTAATTTCACACTTCATATTCTTTTTAGACTTTTATAACCTTTGTACACTGGTATTTTAGCTCGGTATATACATAAATATAAAATATTATAGCAAACTTTACTGAAAAAAAAAATACTTCACATTAATTTAAGAAAAAATTTTACCAGATTTTTGGTACTGGAGAAATTTGTGGTAGGAGAGAAAAGATGATGGCTAATAAATGTTCTGTTTTAAACTTTTCTCATACCAATAGATATGAGGTTCTGTATTGGTAACCAGTAACCTCATATTATAATCCCACCAGTGGGTATAATCCCACCTCAGTTTTTTATGGTTTATTAAACCATTAAAGTTGGTCAATTCATTTTAAAAATATTTAGATACTTGGGCGCTAAAGTTAATATATATGAAGCAACGTTTAAAGGCTGTGTAGACGTACTGCAATCTTGGTTAGTTTTGTCTTCAGGGTCAACAGAGGTCGGCTAGTTAAGTATTCAGTAGTCAATACAATGTGCATGCTACAGGGTATGTTGGGCTGGGCAAGGGTAAGTGTGAAACGGTCATCTGTTCAGAGCATGGGGGTGTGTAAATACTGTAATCATCTTTTCTCCAGCAATCATTCGCTTCAGAGTCAACAGCCCTCAGCTCTGTTGACACACAGCCCACTCTGAGTCATGGAGCAGGTGCTGGTCACCATCAAATACCTATTGTGGGTGAAATGTGTAATCCCTAAAAGTCCTCTACATTATTGTGGCAGTGCTGCCATGGATAAAGCAAGGCCAGGTGCGTGGAGAGACGTGCATGGTTCTGCCGTGGCATGGGGGTGGTGGACACTGGGGTAAATGTTGGCGCTGGAGGTGTTGGCATTCGTGTTAGTGATGTTGTTTTTCCTCAGTCCTGAGTCATCGCTATCTTGGCAGTGCCTAGTTATTCAAACGCTACTGAGAGCGCTTCTGTGGCCAATGTGTCCTGAGCAGGCCAGCTCCCTCCCCCTCCAAGATTTTAATTGCACTGCTCTGCACGCCCCATTCCCGGGGCTTTAAAATAACAAGCAGGGTGGGAGGAACGGAGGAGAACCTTGCTCCGTCCAGGCAGTGTAAAGCAAAATGAAGCGCAGGCTCAGTGTTAATATGTGGTTAGATCTTTCTTTGCTGACACTGATCCAGTGATTCTATGCTGGACTCACAAAGAACATATGAATTTGGTTTTCCAAAGTGTTAACACATCACAGGAGACTAAATAGGCATTTGTTTAATATAAAAATGTAAAAAGGTCTTTTTAATTTTAATGTTGCTTTTATGAGGCTCTGTAAATAGAGGGTGTGTGTGAATGTGGCGTCACAATGATCTAACTAGGCTGCAGTTCCCCACCTTACCTTATGCATTCTACAATTCTGACAGTTACTTACAGAGAGTGCAAAGGGGTACTTCTCAATGTTTCCGTGTTTTCTTCCTCTATGGTGCACACCACAAGGGTTTAGAACCTCACGACGCTGAGAACCATCCAAGCGACTTTCTCTGCCTGTTAAACCAGGTAAACCTAGACGTTCCCATCAATACCTATCTTTTGCGCTTTGTGCAAGAGTGCCAGAGCCTGTACAATGCCGCAAAGAGGTAAGACAAGTGTTGCACAGCATGTTGAGGGTGTGGCCTTCAACCCATAGCAAGGTGTTTTCATGTCCGCCTTTAGGCCTCCTATCTGCTTTTCTTACATTCCTCTACCTTCTGGAGTCCTCACAATTCAATTCTGTTAAGAAGCACAGCTCTTTTTTCCAGCACAGATG
>JAOVYW010021122.1:0-33140 GCA_025775045.1 Hiodon tergisus | reverse complement strand
TTGAGTGAAATATTACTGCATTGGCATTATGATTTCAAGCAATGTTTTTGGTTTGGACGTGTACATTCCACATGACCGTACTGACCATATTTAATTTCATGGGTTTTTTTTTTCTGTTCCCCAGAAAATAAATGCTTTTAGATGTGGCAGTTGCTATGTGTATTCCTTAATTATGCGCTGAAGGGTGCTTTGGAATTTGTCCTCTGTTGCCCATTTCCCTGCAGACCAGCCAGCTCGGTTTCAGACGGAAGAAATACAGGGAAATAAATGCTCAGCCTTCCCCTAAAGGGAAGAGGAAAGCTGTCATTTTTAAATGACCTCCTTTGGGGGGGATGCTCTCACATTCTTTACCTTACCTGTTTTAGATATTAAACCAAGCAAAGTGAGGAAGCGTCATTTGCGCAGCAGCGCCATGCATGGGATTTCAGCGGTTATCTGCTGGTCTCCCGTGACATTTCTTGACCACTCCGTCTCCTGTGTCCCATGCGTCTGACCTGAACTCGAGCGCAGCCTCATCGGTCAGAATCTGATTACTCAGGTCTTCCTGCAGTTCGCTCAGTTTTCTTCATTTGAAGTCTTGCGATGGTTTGTCCTAATAGATCAAGTTAAACGAGTGGTTCAAGAACAAGTGTCTAAATTAAATTAAAAGCTACGTGCGTTTTCTGTTTCGTCACTGGCCAGTCTCCGAAGTAATAGGTATGCATAACATGCATTTATGATGGGTCTTATTTTGGTGTGGGGGGGGGTTTGACCAAAAGTGGTATTTAACTTCTAGACAGATCGTAACTATGTCTGAGATACTTGTACACGTTATTTTAATCTTGTAATGGTCTGACCATGTTAATTTTTACAGCCATCAAGAAACAACCTGTGTGTTGGGTTAAAAGGACAGCAATGATCCTACAGCAGGAGGAATGTAGAAGGTTAATCTAACAAGGCTTGACACAGACTGCATTAAATTTCCATTGGTGGAGACTAATTACATGTATTACATTCTGTATTTCCTGTATTGAATGAGGGCAGGTTTCATTCACTGGAACAATCAATGGCTGTTCTTCTGTAGTGGTTCTCAACCCTGGTCCCTGAGAGCATGTTTGTTCTGGCTGAGCACTTAACCACTCACCTTTTCTCCATTTCAGTTATTTAAATCAGTGGAAAAGCTAGTGGATTAAGTGTTTTAAAAGACAAGTTCCTCCTTCCGTAGCAGGCCTTGTGGAGCTGACATTTGTGGACTGAGGTCGTTCACATGCTACACAATCAGACTAAACAAACTTGTCGCTCTTTTATGTGTTTTTTTAATCAAAGAAATATGCCAGTTGACAATAAATAACCATGCTGTACTGCTCATTTATGTGACGTTCAGAAGAGAGGCGAGTGGCAAGATCCAAACTGAAAAACCGGTGAAAACTGCAACCCATTTTCGTGCATTCTCTTACTAAACAACTACAGGAAGGAAGACCTTAAGAATATTTTTTCTTTTACAAAAAATAAATAGCCATCAACAGGGCAATCTAAGATGAAATGTCATTAAGTATGAAAGGGGGTGGGGGGGGAATGGGAATATGTACAAGAGCGATCAAACCAGCATCCCCCCTCAACCCCCCCACCCGCTCCGGCTCAAAGACTAGAGTTAAGAACTTCCGTACGCTTCCGTTACCAGGTAGTGTAGGTCGGACAAACCCAGGTCACAACAAAACGGGACAGTGTCTAATTAACCGCTTTAAGCCTACTTTACTCCATGCTCTGGACCAGACCAGAGAAATCCCAGTCCTTAGGGGTCACAAAGCAATCTGGTTTTTAATTTACCTCAGCTCGTAAGTTTTAGGCTGGTCTTTAACCTTACTCCTGCTCGTCCACCACTAAATACGTGATTGAGCAGCAACGTCAAAACCTAAAACCTGGCCTTCGAGGACTGGAATAGCCAACCCCTGTTGCAGACCAGGGCACACCTAGTTACACCAGGTCAAAGTAAACAAGTAGCTCTTGATCTGATGACTATCAGGACCAGAAGCTCAAAAACTAAACTGCTGCTAGTACCAATTCAAATTTTTATGTTGATACCATGTGTTATCCCCCCACCCCTTCCAGGGTAAAGCAACATCGACTAGTGAAATCTCAAATGATGCATGGCCAGAAAACCAACTAAAGATTAAAACCGATCATTCTTTTTAAAAGGCTTGTCTATAGTAACTGTGTACAAAAGGGAAACAACGGATATATTCATTCAGAAAATGGCAACAATATCACTTGGCAATTAAATGGACAGCACCACATCTCTCTTTCCTAAGCGAATACGAGAAGACGAAGCTGTCGACGGTAGAGTGTTAGGACCTTTAAATCGGAGGACAATCACTCAGGCTCAAATTCACACTTCTGGAGAACTAAACTAAGCGCTTATCCTAACTACTACAGCATTCCATAAAAATCTTGAGATGGTTACAATGGAAACTCGTGGTAACCATCATATTGCATGGAACCCCAGGCGTTGTCCTTCAAAAACAAGAGTCTGCTGAATCCCATAAGGAGCTTCAGGCCGTGCAGTAGAAAGAGAGCCAGAAAAGACTATGGCGGGACCTGATAGGCGTGTTAGAGGCCAAACAGCCCATCTATGCGGACCCAGGATATAACTGCGACGTGGGTAGGAACTGAAAGATAGCCTACTCCCTAGAGACCAAATACACAACCGCGTTCTTGGCTCATTGGGACATGGCAGACGGGTCACCCCTACATACAACCAGGTCACGACAGTTTACCATGGCAACAGACGTGACGGAACATGGAAAAAAAAGATCTTCAGAACCATACACCGGTGTCAGAAGCTTCCAAGTCTTTTAAACGGCTCTGCGTGTATTCAGACCCAACTGCCCTTACAGTGGTTCAACTAAGGAATTGATTGGATACCAACCTGTCCAAGGGAAAAAAAAAAAAAACTGAAAACGGAATTACAGGGCCTGTAGACCGCAGTACTTCAGACGGACGATCTGATCTGACGCAAGTGGGGAAACGCGTTCCTGTGTCCTGTACAGCAACAAGACTAGCGCCAGTACCCGGTTCCGCGGGGCAGGTCTTTGCGTTCCCGTGCGCCCAGCACTACCGGGCTTATTCAATTCCTACTTAAACATGGACACCACACAATTTAGAAATACTTTCAACAAGTAATGTCCACATTGCTTTTAAATATCTGCCAAAAAAAATTAAATTACAGGGTACGTTTTCTTTCCCGTAAGCACAGCTGAAATGTAAAGCTTTACAATATTAAGGGGGGAAAAAAAAGAAAAAATTATATTTTCCCCCTTTTAGTTTTTTTTAAATTTATACAGACTTTAATAACTTTATTTACAATTGAATTAGTTCTGTGGTGGTTTTGGTGGGGTCTCCTTGTGTATTATCGGTAATGGTTAAGGTTTTTCCATTTTCAAACTAATTGAAATATCTTCCAATAAGAACCCATACACTGCGTGACTTGGGGCTTCGGAGTTGGGGCGGCTGTAGGAAGCAGAGGGTCGAGGATGTGGGGGTGTGGAGAATGGGACGGGGCACTGTGGGCTCTGGTAAGGAGAAAGAGAAGGGGAGAGATGGCTCTAAATGTGAGTGAGGGGGACCCTGGGGGGCTCGGTAACGGAGCAGACACCGGGGTTGGAGGACCACTGGGGCAGGGAATGCAGTAAACCGGCCTTCAGCATTGACCTTCAGTTGCTAAGCAGAAGCTCTGTCGCCGTCTCCACGTCCCAGGCTTTCGAAGACAAGGCCACTATTACTGCGTTCTGTTGGAGGGGAGGGGAGGAGAGGAGAGGAGAGGCCATTAACAAGACACTCCTCCCTGTCTCATTACTGTAATGTTGATCCACACAAAGCAGTTATTTAGGAGACAATGCACAAACTCCACTGAATAATGCAATTATTAAACCAAGACAACATTGGTTTTAAGAATGATTATACCATGGTGTGTCGTTGTGTGGCTGTGAGAGTGTGTGTCTGCGATTGTGTGGCTGTGAGGGAGTGTGTGTGGCTGTGGGGGGAGGTGACTGGGTGTGTGTGAAGGAGTTTCTGTGTAATTTTGTGCGATTGTGTGGAGGGGGTGGGTGGCTGTACTCACTTTATCAAAGCCCATTGCACAGAGTTTGTCTATTTTGCGGGTGTATTCAGGACTTGATACTGGTGCCCCGGCATACACATGTGCCCAGAGTCTGGCCGTCTGTTTGAACATTTCTGGATTCTGCTTGTACTGCAAGAGGGAAGAAAAAAAAACAAATGAATAAAAATAAATCAGAATTTAATACGGTATGAACAGTAGGGAGGTGCAGCGCTTGTATAAAACGAAATTAAACCGTAAAACACGGACACCACACCTGGTTTGCCACGACGGCGTCCTGCGGATCATCCGGTTCTGCTGCAGCCAATAAAGCTTGTAGTGATAACAGCACGGTTCGCAGCGTCATGGCAGCTGCCCTAGGGGGCGCGAAGTGAAGGCAAGGGTCTCCGTTAGCTCGCACCGGGGAATGCTCAAAATAGGACAGGAGCTAGGCTCCACCCCCTGAACAGCACGACAGATCAAGTTAAACAGTGCAGAACAGCGTACCCCCACCACAGAGTGGCCCTGCACAGCGTTTACTAAGTAAACCTCTGCAGCCTGCCTTTAACTCTCACACCTGCCGCGCGTCAGGCTCTGTCAGAGTTGCCCCTTTAAGGTTATTCTTAAACAAAACTCACCACTGATCTTTGAGAATGTCCAAGCATATAGCGCCGGTGACTGAGCTGATGTTTGGATGCCAGATTTTAGTGATGAAACGCACCTGGGGGCAGAGGCACAGGACAGTCAGGTGTGTGTGTGTGTGTGTGTGTGTGCGCGCAACAGGGAGTTAAAATCACATCCAAACACCAAAAAGTGTGTGACTGAAGGAAAATGAAACCTTTAGGCCATGCACGATCTCAGGAATAAAATCGGCCAGGGTTTCTATAAACAACGTTAAAGCCCTGAAATTCATATTGGTCAGGAAAAAAAAAAGAAAAAAAAAGAAAAGTCAGATAACAAATATTGACAATAACTTTACCATGAACACAAACCACACAGACACTTACCTTTGGAGGATTGAATGGATATGTTTCTGGAATCTTAATTTCTAGTTGATATCTACCACCTATTAAAAAAAATAAAAATAAAAAAGTTATCTAGTCAGACAATAAAAATAAAAATCACTGTTACATTGGTCTAATCTGATACCGTAACAAATGTTTTTAAATGACTGGTTGCTTTGACAGTCCTGAAAAATTAATTGAAAACGCAATATGACAAGCTTGATAAACTGGGTTATACCACACATTCTACATAGCAATAAGAGTTATGTGTCTCAGCGACAGTCTTTCACAATGGTCAACTCTCAGCCATTTGGCTGTTTTAGCTGAAGGCTAACTATTTATGTCCATCTTTCCTGCCACAATGGATCATTCCAGAAATTTCCTGCTACAATGGATCACTTCAGATTGGGAAGTCAAGCTCAGCGGACCGCAGGTAACAGGTGAACACCTGTGGAAACGCACAGCACATGGTGGCATGTTGAAAAAAATCAGACAGTGCTTTCTGCCGTCTTGATAGCATAGCGAACTTAAGCTAAAGATGCATGGCACGGCAGAATAGAGGTCACGGGGGCAGAAACGTCCAGAAATGTTCCGAAATGCAAACTCGCAATCCAGAAACAATGTTGTGGCATAATTCAAAAGGTCACAGTTCCTCTCCACCCACTATTGTACATATGAGGAGAAGGTTTCAGGAATGATTCAGGAATAGAACGTGGGAATACCCTATGACCCCCTTCCACATCTATATCTTGTCTTGGGGCCAGTGCCCTTCAAATACAAAGACGATACAACACCTAGCAGACATCCACGTACCTCTGCGACCCAGCTCAAAGTGACACCGGTGGAGCCAAGGCATTAATCGGTGCCGAGCCACCAACAAGTCCAACAAGCCTTAGAGTGGAGTAAAGGAGTTCAGGTACACCAAAAGACCTGTTGAAGCCCAGGTCCAATGACATAGGGACGTTTACCTGCACCCTGACAGCGACACGCCAAATTCACACATGTAAACATCATCTCTACCGTTCCTCCAGACCATTCCTGCAGCAAGGCGTGCTTTGCGGTACTGACTATTAATTACAGACACGGCCGTTTCAAAACTCAGCATGTCCGCGCATCGCTGCTGTAACGTGACTTTTCCTCACCTCCACCAAAACGGGCGAACGCCCTCCCAGAGAATCTCAGACGATTTGAGGTCAACGCTGTCTTCAAAAGGAAACTGAAAACGTACCTCTTCCGCCAATACCTCACACCTCAGTCTTGAAACCCCCCTCCCCCTAGGAAATGGCTTCTATATGGACGCTTAGATTAGGTTGCTCTTGTTGTGTAGGCTTATCATGCATGGTTATGCGCAGATTATGATGCTTTTGTGTGCAAGTTATGCATGTTTATTGATATAATGTTTGATCTCCTTTGCAGCACTAGTCTTTATACCTTCTCACAGTACTTGTCATTAGGTCAAGATAGCTCAGTTTCTCATTGCACTTTAACCCCTAAACTACAGCACTTTTGTGCATCGCTCTGGATAAAAGCACCCGCTAAAGGCTTAAAATGCTATGTAAAACGTAACTCAGTGCTTACATCCTGACAGCCACACACAAAGAGGCTCTCTGGGCATTGTAATTACTTTACTGGGTTACACAGTTTGTCCACAGATTTGAGAATGCGGCTGCAGTCTGCTCTGCACAGTTCTCCATCTGTACTGGAATCTAACTGCGTTGGCAATGAGATAGCCCCCCTCCTGTCAGAGCTGGTGGAAAGTTGCTTCTCAACCTTCTGGGAAGGTAGCTGCTGCGTCGGTATGACTGCAAGGGCCCGGGACAGAGAAACGGCTGAAACCCAACACGGGCTTTAAGCAGGAGGGACCCCTTCCCCCCCGGACCTTTGAGCCAATCGGTAGATTTCTGGAAGCCCCAGAGAACAGGCGCTCCATATGCGCAGGCACCACCAGCTACTAATGAATCCGGACTGATTCTCTGTCATCTTCAGGGGGTGAAAAAACCAAAACCACCATGTCCCACCCAGGCGGGTTAGACCCGAAACGGGGGCTCTCACCTTCATATGGTGTGTCGGGTGGTCCCGCTATCTCCCCCTTCAACTCGGTGAAGTTCTCATCTACAAGGTCCACCTTTATTTGATTTTTGCTCGTCTGTCAGAAAGAGAATTACAAGCAGAACAGGAGTTATTGACACGTTGCCATGGTGAAAATTACGTTTATAAAGTAGTTTTATTAAAACTTTAAACTAGAAGAGTGCTTTTCACCAGTATGAAGTGACTGAAGTGCAGTTCATCTTCATCCCGCCACTGTTTTAGTGCTGATGAACAAACTCCGTCATTTTGAATCAAATTTTTTCCACGCGTACCAGAAAATGTAATTACATTTATTTTGATTTAACAGCATAATCTTACATACCGATTCAATTACAGTACTCACTGTTATAATACAGTTGAGTGGCATTTCAATATATAGATCACCACTGATATATTTATTCACTAAAGTGCATTAAGTTTAACTGAATTTTTGATTTAAAAGATACTATGGTTGAGATTCTGTAGTGTTTTTATACAAGCGAACCAAATCAGAGTTGATTGAAGACACACTGAATGTGACAGCACAAGATGCAGGTGAGAGGATGTACTCAATTAAGAGTATCATCTTTACTCATTAGCTGGAATCAACCACATTATTTGCACCCTATGCTGTGAAATCTCCCAATATATTCCAATTCTTAATGTAAACTTACCCATTCCCAACAGCTTCAACAGGTCATAATAAATTAAGAGTTTGGGATGAATTAAACTAATCTGTTTGGTACTGAAATAGTAGAACGTGATAGCAGCAAATTCTCCTGGGGTGAGCCAGAGAGAGAAAGGGGGATTTAAAATAAATAAATAATTACAGTCAGTTTGTGGAGCAAAGAGTGTGACCTACATCACAATATGACCAGAATAAGCAAAGTGCTTATATAAGGGGTTAAAGACTTACAGTTTGAAAAATTCCATATACACAACAATGGCATCTGTTTCGTAATAGTGTTCTACAACTGCAAAGTAATCAAAGCGAAATAAGCCGTTACCAAAACGAAAAACGTTGCGGTAAATTATAAGAATGGTTTTTATTTCTATGCACGAAGCACGGGGGAATGTTCAGCAGGCAGCAGCATCCAGTGTAAATTAATACGTCCTTTTTCATTCATTACGTGTAGGAAATTTACTTCAAGGAGCTTCATATCAGGTCCAATGCACATCAAATCAGCAGGCCAACCCAATCCCGACAGAATGGGTACAGGGCTAGCGTCACCTAAAGACCAGGTAACTGAGAAAACTCAACAATATATCTCATTCATCTTTTATACACAGATCAACTTTTATTTTTATAACCCGTGAGCTCTCAGTAAGGAATAAAAGCAGTTCTGCTACAGTGTGCTATAGTCCTTTCCTGATCTCCTGGGACCCTCTCACACTATTCCAGTTACAAAGAGGACCTGAGCAGGGTCTTAGCCCCGTTTTCACTGCATACACCTCAAAACACCACGGTTAACACTGAAGAAAACTATCAGGAGTGCATGAAGAGAGGCACAGGCTAATCTGTCTCTCTTTCCAGCGTCGTCAATCATTCATATTCCATACACGGTACATGTTATGAGGAAAAATTATGATTTTCACTCAGCAATTGTAGAATAGTAATCTGTTCACTGCGATACAAACGGCCATTCTAGGTTGAAGAGGTAAGATTCTGCAGTCAGAATTATGGCCATGAGGATTGAAAATGACAACTTCCCTACACAGACAGACAGACAGACGCTTAGTACACAAGTTTCTCTACGCAGTCCACAACAGAACCGTGCATGTGTAAAGCTTTTATCAATCCAAAGACAGTTCCATTCTGAATTTAAGACCTGGGGATCATCTCACCTTGATCAAACTGCAAATAACTCAATTGCATTCTCTTTCACAAAACAAGAATTGTTTTTTAAAGCAGTATCAACAACATTTTCTGGTTTTATAGGCTTTGTTTTGCTAATTTTTTCAGACAAAACCTCACCAAAAACATTGTTATGGTGGTGTGATCATCAATACATTTTCCGATAAATTATAACGAGTAGCCTGCTACCACCCCTAGATTTCGTACAGAGGCCGGAGTTACTGCAGTATGCGCCGTACAGCAGCAGTTAAAGGTTTCAAATAAATAATTACGACACTATTGGTGGCCTGACAGAGCATGCACTTTAAACTGTTTTTTGCGTCTGAAATATTGTTTAGCCGTATTACATTTTCTGAAAGACGTAAAACTTCATTATGCAGCAACTATTCAGGAACCGGACACAGTTTCTCGTCTACGACCAACACAATAAATCAATTTACGTTACAGCGATACGACGGATTTCAACTCAGCAATAAAAAGCTGGTTTTAGTTCACTCTATTACAGGCGTAGGGTTAGATTACACTTACTTATTCGTTATCTTTCTAAAAGTCTAAAAATAAGAACATGATTCAAGATACCAACCTGGACTCATATTTGGGCCTGTACAAAAAACCCGCAAACAATGCAACACCGATACTTTTATTAATGATAAATTATCACAAAGACTGAAGTGTATTCATTATTCAAACTGATTTAAAGGTCACTTCAGCTATGAATGCGAACATTCGGTGATGCTTCTGCACATGCCTTTCAGAACGCAAGTTTGGTTGTAGAAAGATTTTATTTTGCTACTCTTTGCTAAGACTTTGCTAACACTATAAATTAATTTAATGTGAGTTAACCAGCTTGCAATGTAACGATTATTACTATCCGACTTGAATCAAGGATGTAAACACTCAGTTTACGGAAAAAGATCACTAACGCGTAGCATGCGGACAGAGGATTGATGACAGTCGTGTAAAACGTCAAAGTAGCACCTACCTGACTTCCAAACAACCATTTATTTACGACTAGCCAACGGTTGTTTAGTTAAAGACAACGGTGTGACATCCTTATCTTATTGCGTTGGGACGTTGGGTTATTACTAGCCATCTACAGTCTATTCAAATTAACCTTTAGTAATAGAAATTATATCTATCAGTAGCCAATCTGAATATACTTTCGCCAGCTAACTGCGTGGCTAATTTTGCTAATGAAGCCAGTTGGGTAGAACGGTGTCAAAATCAAATCTGATAAGTATATAAAATTACGCGTTTGGTAGGTTAGCCAGTAATAAAAGCAGGGCTAACTACACAGCTAAACATCGCGACTATACTGGGTCCACTTAAAATTTAAACAAGTCTAGCCTGTTTGCCATTGCATCCTGATACATTAGCTAAAATGGGAATTTCACCGGTGTCATGGAATAGCGATTATCAACAAGCAGCTAGCATTCAGCATCACAATTATCAGAATTCGCGCTGTCAAAAGGCCGACCGAGCGCTCAAAAACACACTGCGTGTCATTGCCCGATAGTGCTGTTGTTTTCATAGTTGTCAATGAAATATTTTTCGGCCTAATCTCAATTTATATCCTCGGTATTTCCTGTAGCGACCTATCCCTATAAAAGAAGCACATGGGTTTTAACAATGGCCCCGGCAAGGAAGAGATTATTAGATGATTAGCTAGCTTTACTTTACTAAGGCCCATTTTACTTTTACTTTAAAAACAAAACAAAAACTAGCAAGTAACACATCAACATTTGAAAATCGCCAATGCAATGTCTTCATGATTCTAGCAACCCACCTAGCTCGGTAAATAATTTACTTGGACAAACTTGATGGTAATGGGGAAGAAATAGCTACCTCTTCGCTTTTGAGGACCTCTTTGAACTCCCGTTTAATCCTCTGGACTGCGATATTGGCCATGATATTGCCGTCTCTTGAGTAGCTGTTTCCCGGACCAGGCCTCCCTCGGTTGCAGCTTCACACTCGTATCCCTCAACCTCACGCTATTTCGCTCTCTCACTTTTTTGTATAACAAACAGAGCCCCCGCTCCCCCCGAAACACTAACGGTAGTTTTAACGTGCACTCTATGTTTCGTGTAGTATGTAACACATGCAAAACTACAATAACCTTTAGCTATATCTGAATAGATAATATAGGACGCGGTGATTCGGAGAACATTTTATTACCGATTGCACGAGAGTTACACGAGTCATGTGATTTAAAGGATCCTATGTCATATCTTGTCCGTCTGTAGTAGGCTATTTGTGTAGTAGGCAAACTGCGTTATTTAGTTATGGTTTGCTAATATCCAGTTATGCCAGGATTAAGTGTGTTTTCCCCCATGTATCCAGATTGCATTTATGTTTGATAGTTATGTAATAAAAAATAAACATGCTGTTGTGTTGTAGTTTTAAATAAACCATCGCAAAAAACTAATTGTTTGCAGTCCTTTGGCAAGGTTGACTCGAGCTGAACAGAATAGTCAGGAGATATTATTATGTTAAACGTGAAAATATCCTTGATTATTTAAAAAAAAATGTGTCGTATTAATGTAAATGTGATATAATTTTTATTCTAAAATCAATTCCTTCCAATTGTGAATTGATTGTTTTGAAAAGAGGTTCCCACGGTTGTGAAGTAAGGGGCATGTAACGACTGCCTCCCTCAGAAAGTCTATATTTGTTGTTGTTAGAAGGCGTTTCAGAGTTTCTAATGCAGACAACAAAAGTCAAACCTGCTGACCTCTGCTGAACCCGACTCAGAGACGTGTATATATGTTATACATATATGTTAAAACACGGAATAGTGGATATAAATAATCAACTATTCCAACAGTGCTTTGTAACGTCTAATATTGTGATTGTGTATAGACTAAATTATAGGTTTGTGTCATGATTTATATTTACAAGTCAGAATGTGAATGTGCCCTCGCTCGCTAGTATATTAATTAAAATATTTAGCATTCAGCAAACTTATTGATCAGTGATCTTAGATGTATCAGGTATTACAAATATTTTGAATTTGTTCATTATAGAGCAAAATTGGTTCTATGCAACATGCCATGTCTACTAAAATTATTCTGTAACTTGGCATTGTTTTGCTGTACAACGCTAATACTGTCCATTTCACAACACTGTTATTGAGTCAGAGAGAAGAGGTTGACAATGAGTCACTTATCCAATGACTAAGACGGTTTTAGTCCTGAAAAAAAGAAAGAAAAACCTTTGTAATATTACAGACAAGGCAATGATCTGACAAGCAGAAAATTCACAAGTCAAAACACAGTTCACCATACATCCAAACGTTATCGCTTTTTCAGTCAATAAAACAAAAAGAAAACGCGTGGAAGGAGAACTAACGGCAGATAAATACATAGTGTACATTTTATTTATATTCATGAAATATGCTTATTGCCGTTTTCTGTGACTTTAACTAATGATTCTCTGGAAAAGATAAACACAAACTTTTAACATTGGTTTAAGACATTTCCAGTTATAGTGCTATCCTGTTCGCCTTAAATCATTAGCTTAAGCTAAAGATCAGTGATGTCGGCCTATATTATAAAGTCCCATGTTTTAAAAGTGAACAAATCTCCCACCTCGTCCGAGGTCTGTCAAGGAAAGGAGCCTAGCTGTGATTTTCAAGCCTCTCAGTTTTCAAACAGTGGTTATACAAGTAAAAGTAAACAAATGGTCCCACTCCTGTGGATGGGAAAATAAAACTATGAATTAAAACCTGATACAGATTAATTAATGTACACGCCTTCTGCTGTATAAAGAAATCAGTTGAGTCATCATACAGACAGTTGTAGGGTATAATATGTCAATACTGACTGAGCTGACATGATTTCAGGGATGACGAGCACATCAAACATCAAACATTGCGTTTTTGTTTTGTTTTTTAATTCAATTTGGGACACAATCCACCCATCTGCTGGAACTGTTTTTCAGTTACTCAGAAATTACTCAGTATTTCACTGTCTAATTTATCTCAAAATTGAGAAAATGATCTCAAAATTAAAAGAAAAAAACAAACAAACAACAAAGCAAAAGAATAGTGAAGACCTCCGTATCAACCTTATATAACAGCATCAAACTAGGTGGCATCTCACAACACTGGTTAATGCTTGTTAACCCTATAAGAATACAGAGCACATATAGGAATGCGACAGTCAGCTTACAACACGGTTATCAGGACGTTAAAACAGCAGTGTTGTACTAACCGAAGTACAGCATTTAGATGACAACAACATTTATGTTTATGTAAATGTATATCTCATGTAAGTGGTAAAAGTTCAGAAAGAAAGGACATGAGACAATGGGTTAAGCTGGGCTAACAAGGAGGTGAATAACCAGTGTTAGAAGGCAGATCAGAGCTGATGTATAAACAACATGTGGATTATATAGTGTACATTTTAAAAGTTGGAAGTAAAAATCCATTGAGTGATTTTTCAGTGATAATTGTCATCTACCTGGTTTGCACGAGGGGTGCACCAAATATTTGCTGTGTATACTAACAAAGCCCACCTTGAGCCTTTGCTTAAGCTTCTCTTGGTCCCAGGTCTTCAACTTCTCACGTAAACATATGTACATACACATACACTGTCGAACACAAATCCTGAAGGAACCTTACACACAACGGGTATTTTATCGAGGACCACTCATAATCATAATATCAGGTTCCGACTTGAATTGGAGATCTTCCATTGAACAGGGGCCAATAGGGCGAGGTGGGTGGGGACCAAAAACTCTTAATGAGCTTAAAAGGTGAAACCTTACATTTGTAAGTGTCCAATGGGCTATGTGTACTGGCACAGTCAATTGATACCATCTTTTATTCATAAGGCCATTCGTTGATTATGTTATTCATATTTTTAAGCTACTATATTGGTCCCTTTTAACAGTCGACTAATCTCAGTAAAGGCTTCAGCAGGTTATATAGTCATAAACTGAGTCTGTACTTCTTCAAGGTGCTTTATTTTACATTTTAAAAGTTATCTAGTTCTAATTTATCCTTTCAACAAACAGTAAAGTCATTGCAGAAGTTCCACATTTAGCACACGATTCGGAACTACATATGTGGTGAAGCTCTTCTTTGTATTACCACATAATACAAGGAGCCCACCTGATTTGTTGTCTCGAATGTTTGTCACTATGGTTACTTTAGCATACATTTTCAATATATGGAAAATGTGCACTTCTAGTCTTCATAAATTATTATTTATTTTGTATTATCCAATACTTATCATCAATACCAAAGCACCAAAAAAAATCACTTAATGAGACCTCAGCTTGAATGATGATCTTCAGGGTTACAAATTACAATTGAATATTATCACAGTACAATAAAGCGTAAATGTATTGAATTCCTAAATCGAAAAAAATTACCTAAAGAACAACCCCACACTGTGATCTGAATATAAGCTATATATGGCAACTTTATTGTGTTTGGATAGCTTTAGAACCAGTTAATAGTCAATGATAATTTGCATTTAAAGAAACTAGATTACTGACCGTTGGCAAATGTGCTTTATAGGTGAAAATGTATGTGATCATCCATGGAATCATTATTCATTATACCTGTAAAGCTGAATTCCATCCTTAAAAATATCTAACTTTTAAATGAAATTAATTCTGATATTAGTTTAAAGGAAGTGTGCTCAGAGGAATTTAAACAAATTATAAAATATTTCTGTGATTAAAATGAAGGATCTGAATATCATCTGCACAAGAAAAAAATAAAATAATTTTTAAAAATGAGGAAAGTCACAAAATAATTTTGTAAACGAAAGGCTTGAATTAAACGTAATTAAATGTAACAGAAATTTGCGACGTTTACACATTTTACTTACACCATCATACAAAAAAAATGAATAAGAATAGGCAAAACGAAACACTTTCTGCAAAGGAAAATGAGCTATACCAAGGGAAATTTATTTTTGTTGAGGAACATAATCTGCTCCACTATATTTGGACTGAGGTGGCTTCTCTTCTTATTGGATCCAGAGCCCTGAAAAAAAACACGTTCGCATGGAACAGACGTAGCTGGGATACACAAGTATTGCCTGGCGAGCTGGAAAAGGTGTGGATAAGTGTCTGAGTGCCTGGCCCAGTAATCCATAGGATCGTCCAGTCGATCCAGGTAGGCAGCACTAAGATATCGTTGAACCTCTGCAGTTGCATCGGTAGTGGTGGTACATGTACTCTGTGTTGCGCTCACCTTGCTGTCAAACATTTCCCACAGAGAGCTGGATGTTGGCGTTAGGCCTAAGGTGGACTTGGTGGGGGTTGTCTGCAGGGCTGATGCGTCTTTGGAACTTGATGGATTGAGGACATCTTCTACAGCGGTTGCCCTGATCAAATAGGCACATTCCGATGTCAGATGATTCACTGCCTCTTTAGCTTTCCTTTGGCATCCAAAGGCCAAAACCTTAAATCGAGGATCCAGGAGAGTGGAGAGGGACAGAACTTGGAACGACTCCACAGTTCCACACTTTTCCTGGAGGTTGTCCTGAATGTTTTCTGCCAACTGTGCTGCGGTGGGATGGTCAATGCCAGCTTTTTTCTCTGCCAGCACATGTTGGAGCATCCTGATGAGTGGAATGACCTTTGACGCCGATACTCTCTGTTCTGCCGACAGCTCTATGGTGGCAAGGTGGATGGGTTCCAACACCCCAAGACACTGTTGAATGGCTTCATAATCGGGCTCAGCCAAAGGAAGGACATCAGCGTTCAGGGAGGCAAGAGCCGCGGTCACCGGTTCCCTCTGCTGAAAGAGACGCTCAAGCATACTGAAAGTGCTGTTCCACCTCGTGTCCACCTCCTGAATGAGCTTCAGCTTTGGCTCGCGCAACTGTTCCTGCATCTCTGCCAATCTCTCCTTCGCGCTGATGCTCGACTTGAAGAAATCCACAATTCTGCGGGCCCTTTTGCGGATTTCTTCCAGGCCTAGAGTTTTCTCCAGCGATTCCTTGACAACAAGGTTTAGCATATGGGCAAAACAGGGCACGTGTCTGATGCCGAGCTGTTGCACAGACTCCACCATGTTGGCGCTGTTGATGGTGACCAAGGCCGTGACCTTATCAGAGATGTCCCACATGGCCATCAGTTTTCTCTGAGCCTCCTCGAGATGGACCGCCGTGCATGTTTTGGGAAACTTGGAAATTCCTAAGAACACAGTGCACAGTTTGGACTCCTCCGTCACAAAGTGACACGTCACAGCCAAGCAGGCATCCGTGTTAGCGGATGTCCAGACGTCCGAGGTCAGACTCACAAACCTGCTCCTCTGCACCTCTGACATCACCTTTTCTCTAGTGATACTATGCTGACGGGCCACCATTGCTTTCAGGGCCTTCTGGCTAGGAAGTATGTAGCTTGGGTCAAGCTTGTTGACAAACTCCCTGAACCCCTGGTCGTCAACCACTGAAAACGGCTGCAAGTCTCTCACCACCATGTTCACAAGAGACTCGTCCAGCTCGGCCTGTCTTGTCGATCCGTCTTTTTAAAAAAATGACAATACATCATTAGGCTACTCAGTAACAAATGTGTACATAAGTGCAACTTGGACCAGTAAAGATTTATGAGAGTAATGTAGAGAGAATAACAGAAAAGCATATTAAATTGTGAAATCCCGTGATTACACCATGACATAACATAAATTGCAAAATTGCAGTAACTACAGGACAGTATAAACTGTTTTAATTATCATAATGCCTGTAGAATGTTTAATGTGTTGCTTTTCCCTTTATAATTGAAGTAGAGCATATGAGAACCTTAAATGAGACATGATGTTTGTGTAACAAGACTGTAATTTCGGTTTTGGGAAGAAAAACCATAACCATTGCATAATGTAAACATTTCGTTCACACATATGTTTCATCTACAGAAACGTATCTAGAAATATGTCAAATTTAAACGTGACAACGTTGTAGAAATTGCATTGTTGATTATTTAGTTTCAGAAGAGCCTCAGACACGATTGTCAAGTCCGCATACTATAAGTGGGTCTTAATATAGGGGTCTTGTTCCCTAAACATATACTTTCAAAAATCTCTGGGTGCAATTTACTGGCAAAGTTTGATTATTCTATCGCCTTTTATGTTAACTGTTACAATCGTAGTTCAACTTGGAGGACGAATTTGATACTCCCCGCCCATTCCAAATTGGACAGATATATTTAATGAACGCGTTTCGGCGGTTAAAAATGCGTGGTTCTATCGCGACTCGCGAGAGTTGGCAATGGCAACAATGACTTGCTGAGGAACGCCATTACAGAAAACTTTTAGGTGAGTCTCACTTAATTACTCAAATATCAAACATTTACTATACTATAACAATCATATAATACTATGTAATGTAAAGTCATTATTAGACCATGTGGTATTATACGGTGGTTTTTATCGCAGAACGTCTACGTTCGTATTGAAAGTATTTATCAAGCATATGTATTCCTAGACTGTTACAGAACACATCATGTTACCGTAATCGCAAAAAATAAAGCAATTCAAAATGTACAAATATCGTCACGTTCTTCATTAAGCACGTACACGATTAATAAATTACATCAACGGAAGGAATCACTCATTCATGGTTCAACACGATTCTCGCCAAATAAATCTTAACGCATTTCTCATTTCACCCCCCTTTGTAACATACCTGGTCCCGTGGGTACATGAGAACTAATCTTCTGCATGCCCGGATGCTTTGACTTCAGGTGCCTTATCATCCCAGACGTGCTTCTGGCAAAGCTCAACTGTTGTGAGCAGAGCAAACATACCACTTTATTTGGCGCTGCCAAATAAAAAAAATCCCAGACCTTAGAACGACTCTTTCTGATCCCACCGGCCATTCTTTCATCGCTGATCTTTTCCAAAGGTTGCATATACTTCTCGTGAAACAAAGGGTCACGGCACGCTAACTCAAACCCGTTTCTCAGCAACACGTTTGCTTCATACGCGTCAAATGAAGCACATGGAACACGATTTAAACCGAGCGTTAAAACTAGTGATGTGCGGCGTGAAAATGAGTCTTCGTGTCAACATAGGACTTTCCTAAGCATCGGAGTCATGAAGCAAAGGGCTCAAAGCCTCATATGAAGCACGTTCATTGCGTCAGCACGTCCCTTTTACGTCGTCACATGGGTTCATTTACTGTTTTTAGCACATGCTGTGTTACACTGGACACTGTAACATGAGCGGTGACGCGAGTTGACAGTTTATCGGGACACTTGACGTACCGGAGTTACCTGCTAAATAATTCCTTAGTAAGGGTCGTTTTTGTTTGTTTCATTTCCAGAGACAAATAAAAAGCAAGTCCCGTTGCATTCGGACAAAATTACTGCGAACGGACGTCTTATTTACAAACGATGTCGAGTTGGGTTATTACCATTCGTATTGAAAATATTGAGCACATTTATTACTCTCTGCAACAACCGGTTAACCTGTTTAATAATAATTCAGAAACCCTACGTAGTGTTATACCACGGTTATGCTATTACACTTGAGATCTAAAGACTCAGATGTTTGATAATGGTAATTATTTTTAAAATGAAATGATACTTGCGATTTATAAATCGTGAAACGAACAAAATCCCGTCAATCTCGAGTTAGTTATTTACCCACTATATCAATTAGCCAGCCAATTTTCGCAGCAGTTACTCCACTGACGCTTTGGAGTAACAAATCGGCTCCTTCACTTTAATCAATTCATTTTAAGGTTTAGCAAAATGCATACCGCCCGTGCTATTTACACTGTGACTTGTCCGAACCTACTTGGTACTCATTTGACACTGACTTGTCAGACCTATTTAGTACTCATTTGATGAGCTGTAATTAGTTACATCGCAGTCACCACAAGCGTCTAGGATATTTACATAACCAGCTTGGAATCCGAAATCTTTAGCACTCCGAGAGGATGCAAAACGTTTTACAGGTTATACGTGTTATTTTACAAAATAACCAAGCTTATAGTGTTGTTACTTGTAGTAGTTCACCACGCCGCCATTAATTGAATTTTTTTTAGATCTGTTGATTCAAGCGTACGGAAGACCATCGCCTACGAGCCCAGCATCATGCGTAAAAAATAAAAAAAACCTTTACTAATGTAATATCTGTCCTAACATCTTGACCCTTTTTTATTTACAATGGTCAGTTATGTGTCTGAAGAGCACCGCCGACTGGATGATTTTATGCTCAGTCGCTCAATAAACAGAATTACACAAATGAATCATATTTGGAGTGATTGATATTTACCAACATATTATAGTTGGTTTAGGACATCATAGACTTTTACAGACTAGCACGGGAACCCCATTTGAAGTGAGTGATTCTGAAAGCTATATTATACACACCATTAATCGCAGCTTCACTTCTGCAGCAAACTTGTCCTTAACGAGTTCTGCTGCACATTATCAGAGCAACCTTTTGTGGAAAAGGACATCCACACATTCTTGGACCATCCTTGCCCTTGAGAAGACCACAGTGGTGGCACTGCGGGGGGGGGGCATAAAGACCACTATTTGTCAGTAAAAATGTCGTCTGCCAACCACAACACAACACATGCTCATGCTTGGGGTTATCGGCGTGCTTTGGAAATTATGAGATCTTTTGCGTTTGTCCTGGAATTACCTAAATTTGATCCTCTCCGTCCCCTGTCATCAACCTGGTCCTTCAGTCAATGCAAAACGACTGTTGTGATGTAACAAAGTCTTACCACTGATGTTGTTCTTTTATGCTAGAAAAGCTGCTTACTGCTGTGCATATTCACTTATGCCAGTTGGAGCTTAATCTGTCATTTAAATGCCAGAAATTCAACTGAATGAAGTGGGAGCGCTCAGCAATAGGATTGCTCAAAGAAGTAGTTTCAACCGGCAGAGGTGCCAGCAGAGGGCGTTAGTGTTGTATTTAAGATAAAAGTTTACGTGCGCTCAGGCTATTCACAGTAGGCTAGGATTTCAGTTGAAAACAATATATGCACACAAAAATCAAGGCGAGATCATTTAAGATTAAATGAGCTGTGATCCTTGCATGTTGAACCTTGCCCAAAAGGTTAGTTAAATCAGGAGATTATAGTTAACTCAGGAGATTACTAATCTAGTTAATTTCTAGATTATTTAATAGACATAGGGGTTCCAGACTCTATTATGTGTTGTTATGCGGGACAATTTGTAGTCTACAACTTCATACCAGTGTATTGAAAGTACTTGCTGTTGTATATTTTCATTTCATGTTATAAAAAAAAATTAAATTGGCCGTTTATTTTGAAAATTTTAAAATGGTAAATACATTTCTAGTTAAAACAATCTGTTCCTGAGTATCCTCCAAGCTTAAATAAATAAATCAATCAACCAACCCACCAAATTTTTATTGATTTTACAATCAGATTGTCACTAAATTGCTGGATAGAGGGAAATTTTTCAGAGGGAACCGAAAAATCAGAAACCCCAGAGCCAATTTGGGTAAAAACTGGAAAAACTGGTTTTACGTAAGGTTTCTGTTTCAAAGATTTAACATTATTAAAAATTTTCACTCTAAACATCTGGTAGCTACTGATTCTGAAAGAAAAAAATATATGTATTTATATATATTATTTGATTAAGTGTAGTCTGACAGTGTAGTGTAGTAAAGTGTTTCAGCAGACAGCCAACCTATTCAGTAATTCATCTTAATACACTTCATATGAGTTTTACTGACTTAACTGATAAACCGTTTAAAAATGTCATCAGTTCTTACATGTTCACTTGCTGCAATTAGTCTTACCAAAACGGCTGTGAACAAGCATAATATAATACACTCAAAAAAAAGTCTTCAAATGCTATTTCAAGCAGTTGTCATGGAAACTGTCAATCACAAGATGCAGGGCTGCTCTGTCCCACGCCCGCCTCTTGCGTCGGATTAGCCCAGTGGGCGGCTGTAGCCCCAGTCTCCTCCCTGTCCTCCTCCTCCTCCTCCTTCTCCTAATGGTAACCACAGCCATGAGCGTCAGCATCGTGAAGGTGAGGAAGAGGCACAGCGCGAAGAAGAAGAGGGCTTTGTTCTCCAGAATGGTGCTGCAGAGCGTGCAGGCGGACAGTTCACCCGTCTTCTCGCAGGACATCCCGCGGCCTTTCTCCGGGAAGCCTCCCCGGACTATGACCTCCCTGTACGCGGCGACGGAGCCTTTCGGGCTGGAGTGGGAGTGGGGCGACGTGAAGAGGCCGAACAGGGGACCGTGGCGATCCTGCAGGTTCCAGATGTAGTACCCCCGGAGATTCACCCCGTCCGTCTGATAAGCTGAACAGGGAACAGGAACAAAAAGATTCCCTGTCATCGTCCAGGATCGGGATCCTTCTGCAACTCGTCTCACAGCAGCCCTGCCTGAGCTGCGTTGCATTTCCTGCAAGAACCCAGCGCTGAGCCTTTACAGTTGGGCCATGGCGGGGAGCGCCTATGCATATAAGCCCATGTACGCACGTTCACCTTCCTCCTATTAGGGTCCGTGGAGTGCGTTCAGCTCTCAATTTATTAGGCTTATAAAGGAATTTAAACACGGTAAGCAATTCTGGTGTATTTAAGCCATCACTTGGCCCTTCAGTCCAAGTTAGACGCAAGATGGTGCGAAAAGGCGAGGATCCTCAGGGCACGTAGTATGCAAACGCATAAAGTGGTAAAACCAGCAGCGTGATACAATGCCGTTTGGAAAGCATATCACATACGTTCGGATTTTCGCGAGGTAATCACTTTGGATTGGCTTTTATGATTCCAAAGGTCCGGTTTATGAGCTAAGACGGGCTAATGTATGTTTGGAATGCTTCTGTTTCGACGGTAATTACCCAATAACTTAGGTCTCTCATCCCTCAGTTGAGAGTGTTTACTATTACCATCGAAGGCGGACCGAGTTTCCCATTTGCCATTTCATACATTTATATTTGTTTTTGTAGAATGTATTCGATGCTAAGAAAATAATAGTACAAATGGAAATGTATCTCATAAACCCAAATATATCTCATAAACATAACTCTGGTAATTCAATAACCAAAAGCGGATAGCTCTGGTAATTTAATAACGACATGTGACTATACAAACTCAGGACAACAAACAAAGCCACATTGGTAAAGTAAACAAAAGATGGTCCTTATTACCCTTTAGTGCTTCCTGGAGGTAATTCTTCAGGTAATATTGCCTGACATGGTCCTCTTTTGGGGCCTTGTCATCCACTCCGTTGGCTGAAACGAAGACCGGAAAGTCCCCGTATCTCTGTTTAAGCCAACGGAGGACGCGCCGCAGGCCCCAAGGTACCAGGGATTGTTCCTTGGAGGAGGTGGGCCAGGTGGGGTCAAAGAGCAGCTGACAGTCGTGGTCCGGGAACTGGCCGAGGCTGCTGTTGACACGGTGGTCGGCGACCAGTCTGGTAGTGAAGTGATTGATGGCAATGAAGTCCAGTGCCCCCCGCACCTCCCGCCTCTCCGCCGCAGTGAAGCGAGGGACAGAAGCGCGCGAGAGGCCGAGAAATTTCTTCTCCTCCAGGTACTCCCGTACCTCACCCGGGTAACCCCCTGCATCACCCTCTCGCTCTTCTTCGCCCTCCAGGAGGGGATCCAGGAAGAATGCCAGCTCAAACAGCAGTAAGCGTTTAGCGGCCGCGCCGTGCGACTCTAGGTAGGGGTTGGCGGGTTCCGCCCAGTCAGCATGCAAGGAGAAGGACACCAAACCTCCTTGCTGCTCACGAAATTCATTCTGGTAAAGGCGCCAGGCTGCCGCGTGTGCCAGGATGAGATGATGGGCAGCTAAGTATGGATCACTGGCGTTGTAGGTCTGACTCAGACGGTTGGGCTCGTTGACGGTGATCCACTGTTGTACCCACGGCCCCAGCTCCTTGAAGCACAGCCTGGCGTACTCCCGAAAGGACTCCACAGTGCTGCGGTTAAGCCAACCGCCGGCGCCGTGGATGGACGCGGGAAGGCCCAACAATGGGGGGTAAGGGGTAGGGTAATAGAGAATGACCATGGCCCCGATGTTCCGCTTCCGCAGCTCGGACACCATGCAGTAGTAGTACCTCAGGGCCTCGGCATTGACCACGGAGAGGTCGCCCTGGGGTAGGATGAGGGACCAGTTGAGGGCAAAGCGATAGTGCTGGACACCTGTGGCCTCCAGTAAGCGGAGGTGTTTCTGGATAGCCAGGTAATCGGTGCACTGGGCCCCTCGGGTCCTGACCTGCGCCCCCAACACCGGCTTCAGGGCCCCGTCTCCAGTCAGGTTCCACCTGTACAGGTGGGGGTCGGTGAACTGCGGAGAGAAGGGCCGGAAGTGCACCTGCGGGAGAGAACAACGGGCAGGTCAGAGGACGGCTGTCTCGGCACACCCGCGAGCATGTGGAACTTGGTTGTGACCCCTCCCGCCGCTCGCCATCTGTGTTTTTTCTCCATGCTCACCTGGAGAGTGGAATCTGAGATGCCCCAGTGGAAGTCGCAGGGGAACTGGCCCGAAACGGTTTGGGTCTCCAGTCCTCCGGGAAAGCCGTTGTCTGCGACCACCTGTTTATAGAAGTAGGCGGACGTCTTAGGAACCCTGATTCTCTGCGGGTCCTTGAAGTCCACGTAGAAAAGGCCACGCCTTACACTGTAGCCATAGTTCCACTCGAACCCGTCCACCAGGGACCAGGCCGTGTAGCCAAACACTCGGACGCTGTCGTGGACTATAGCTGGAAAGTACCCAACGACAAAATGCATTGTTTATCAAACATGTATAAATATTCATTTTCACCTCAGATGTTCTGTTATAGTAGGTTAGTTATATTTTTGCAAAGCAGTTACACTTCATAAAGATACATCGCTGCATCAATTAAAACAACAGCCTGATACAGTCTGATGTCTGAGGCATTGTTGGCCGGCATAACCGTCACACATTTGAAAACATGTCTCCTCTGTTTACCTTGGAGAACCTGGTTGATGAACTTCTTCATTAGATAAATAGCCACTGTATCATCCGTTCCTACAGTGGCGTCAGAAAACCAGCCGTTCTCCACTATGAGCACCTGAGGGTCTCCATACTCCAGGCTGACCCAGCTCAGTGCCCGCCGCAGGTCCAGCGAAACTTGCTGGCCGAACCGGGCCAGGCTCTGCCTCAGGCGCAGGTTGTTGGGCCCAAAGGACACGGCAAAGAAGTCTGCCGTCCCTCTGATCCGTTGCCTCTCGGACTCTGTGAACGTGGGGAGAAGGCCTGGATTCCTTCTTCGGAGGGAGGCGGGATAGTCCCCTCCTCCGTGGATGGGTTCGGCGAACCAGCCCAACACGGCCTCCATGGACTCCTGACACTGCTCCACATTGGACGCCGTTGCCTGGCCGTCGAGGGGCTCCATCCAATGGGTCCCCAGCGCAATGGACACGTGACCCTTCTGCCGGGCCCGAAACCGACCGTCGTAGGTATGCCATGCTTTTGCGTGGGCCTGAAAACACACCGCATCGTCAAAAGGCAGAAGGAAATCATTAGTAATGTCATTCTCGACAGCCATTCATTGTTGACAAGACACCAGGAAATTGTGACAATGACTGATAGCATACGTTCAAATGAAATCAAAGACGCAATAATTCAATTTGATTAAAAAAAATATGATAAATAATGCATTTTAATTGATTGACGAATGAAGAACTTTACACCTTTTGCCTTCAACACTGACTTGCTGTCAAGTTGGACTTTGACCTCCAACACCAACATCTGTCACCGATATTTTCTGACGTATACCAACAGTGAAATACATGATTTCTGTCCCAAGGGAGACTGCGAGTTCAGCGTAAGCAGTGTTTTATTAATCCGATATGGAAATGAAATAAACGGAAGCGTTTGCTCTTGACCATTTTTCCCCACTACTTCACATTATCCGAGCGCTGCTTAAATGCTGAGCTGAGGTTATTGTCGTGATAATCAATGCTCTCAGTACAAAGGAATTCAAAATGAATAAATCATTTCTCAATGAAATATTTTCATTTAAAAACTTTTTTATGCCGTATTTATTATTTATATTAGTTTTTCTTTTTTTAAGGTTTTTTTTTTTTTACACATTTAAAATAATGTGTAAATGTTTTTTTTACACATTTATATTGAAATAGATCAAGTATTGTGACATTTTTTCTTTTACTTAAATAGGGCATAAAACAATATCATAAAGCAAACATTTATGGCACAAATCTAAACTAGAGTAAACTAAAAGAAGAGAAAGAGATAAAACCCTTAAATATCGAGATAAATGTCAAAGAGAGCAGGTGCGTTCAGCCCTGCAGAACCTACCCTGATCAAGTTGTGGGCTACAGTGAAGGCGTTTGTTGGGCTCCCGGTCTCTCCAGGAGCATGCAGGCCGGTCCTGTAACCTTGCCAAGCCACCAGGTAGGGGTTGTGTATGGTGATCCAGTACTTCACACGCTCCCCAAATGCCTGGAAGCAGAATGCTGCGTAGTCGTCAAATATTTCCACCAGGGAGTCGTTCAGCCAGCCACCGTACCGCTCCTGGAGGGCGAGGGGCAGGTCCCAGTGGTAGAGGGTGACGACGGGTTCGATCCCTTCCTGCTTCAGGCTGTCGAGGAGCTGGCTGTAGTGGGCCACCCCTTGAGCGTTGGGGGTGGCCCCCACGACGGTCCCGTTAGGGAACAGCCGGGCCCAGGAGAGGGAGAAGACGTAGGCGTGCACCCCTAAGTGTTTCAGAGAGGCCACGTCCTCAGTCCATAGCTGATAGCTACGACTGGCCTCGTCGGTGTCTGGCTCAACATCGGCGCCGTTGGGATGGGAATGGGTGAAGTGGTCCCAGATGGATGGCCCTTTTCCCTGCTGGTCCCAGGCCCCCTCGGTCTGGTACGCGGCACTTCCGGTGCCCCAGAGGAAGCCCTCAGGGAATTCCCCCCACAGGAACGGCGGCCCCTTGATCCCGGGGTTGAAGTCCTGCGGTGTCCACCCCTGCCACAGCGCCCTGCCACGGCCGGCCATTCCCACCACTCCGTCGCGGCCGCAGAGCATTAGCAGCGAGAGGCAGGGGAGGGCTGTGTGAGTTAGAGCACCGCTCATCGCGTCGAGGCTCATCAGCCCGTTGGGTCTCCGAGCGGGAGGACCATCGCTGGGTGGCCCTCAGGAGGCCAGAGGGAGATCTGGGAGGAGGAGTATCTTGGGGGAGTGGAGGTGGACGCGGAGAGCAGCTGTCAGTCGTGCAGAGTCCTGCGATGTAGAGGGATGTCTGATGCCTTGACCCGCTTGGACTTCCTTATCTCCAGCGCCGTCCGTAGGAATAAGGCTCACCGCCTGTGTGGATGGAGGACGTTTCTGTCAATGATTAGCCTGGACCCTGATCCTTTCTGTGGGTGAGACGACGGACACCTGGAGGGCAGTTGTACCCAGGCTGCTAAGCTCCTGTTCTGTCTTTCACTGCCTGACCCTTTCACCCATCCTCTCACTTTTCCTCTGTCGTATAACATTCCTCTTGAGCGTTCTCTTATCTGGGGATTGGCCCATCGCTCACTCCCTCTCCCTCTCCCTATCTCAGATTAAAGCGTGCACACTTCTGGGTCTGAGTCAATAGAACGAGATTCTCTCGTGCTCCCAAGACGGGACCCGTTTTCTCTCCGACGTCCCACGCAGCAGACTGACGTATGACGAGATGGTGACACAAGTACAGGACTGTCATAAAAAAAACTAAACATTTTAAAGCCTTCATCCTGCATGACGCAGTCCCCCCCCCCATCGTCCGCCGTGACCCCTCCGTCCGTTCTGCTTACTGCTAGCAGTCCTCCTGAGTACCCACGGGCTAGGTCCTAATGAACAGGATCAGGGTTAGGGCGAATTCACCTTCGTCTATTGTAGCAGTCAGGAAATTTGTCCATTTTTAACTAAAATCTTTATTTTTATCTTTAACTAAAATCATTTATTAAGTCAATGGACGATGCATTGGTATTAAATTAAGTCAAATATATCTAAATTTGGGCTGTCCCTGTGTTTTCCTTGGTTTAAGCAAAATCACATTTAGGTTTATTTTATTTATTAATTTATTTATTTCTAAAGAATAAAACGGGCTATGCAATAACAGTAACTGATGGCGTTTTTCAGGATTTGATGGGAAGGGTCCTGTAGTGTGAAGGAGGAATACCAACAAGGTCTCCCAAACTCCCATAAGCAACCCCGGAGTAACCCCACCACCACCCAGTTAATCTTCCTACCGTGCTCGGTGACCACGGTTTACTCTAATTTGTCATCATTACAAAATATTCTGTCACAAAATGTTTTTTTCCGTTTTAGACTATAATTTTTATGGGGAACGAGCAGCCAGCCCATTTAACCATTTAACCAAAATTTACTTTACGGAAGGGCAGAGTGTTTGAGCACCCCCCAAGGACAATGCCGGTCGTATTAATGCATTTATTTCAGATACATCAATAAAGGAACGGCTTAATGTCTGGTTTCTCGGGTGTAAAAGAATAAGATTTTGAGCTGAACACCAGCTGTGGAGATACGTGATGACAACAATATGTCATTATGGCTCAATATTGAACGCCCTCTGTGTGTTTCCTTGCGGTGTTTTTCTCCAGCGTAATCCAATCTCGTGAATTAGATTATAAACGGAAACGGGAGGGAACAAATATCTTGAACCCCTCAACACAATTTTGTTCAGCCCAAAGGCGAGTACCTGACAGGATGGGTTGTATGAAAAAGGTCACCAGTCTCTCTCAGATGCTGTGCAAGGCTATCACAAAAGTTCTTCTTGATCAAAAATACTGTTATATTTGATGGTTAATTTTTTTAAATGTGCATGGTTTTCAGTTTTGAGCATAGACCCTGTTATGTCAGCTCAAACAATGGCATTTACCTGTCAAAAGATTTTTTTGAGATATGGTTTTTTTATGCTACAGTGTAATGAGGGCTGCAGGACTCATGTTAATGTGCGACTGAAACTGCCTGGCCTGTTCTTTAATTAATTAATTAATTAAGGTTTGTTTTGGTCGGTTTTGAGGCTGGGCCTGGTAATCATTGACCCAACTTCCACCTTTCTCCCCGCCTTTCCTTTTTTTATTATTATCACGAGGTCCGTGTTCGCGGTGCACTCGGTGTTCGGGCAGGTGAGACACGTCCCGTTCCCAGGCCTGTTTCCTTCACAAGCGTTCATATCGAGGGGCGAGGGGGGCGTTGTTCTCTGTCCCCTCAAAGCCTTTGTTTACGTCATTCATGCGGCACAAAACTATGTGAAGCCATTCGAGCTAAATGACACACGAAAGCATAAATGCTTTGATAGGTTTGTAGCAGTCTACAACACTGTTCATTAAACGTTATAAATATAGGGATAGTGCTGGCTTGATGCCTTAGGAAAAATCTGTCCTTGACCAGAAAAAGTAGAGTGATTATAGAAAACTCCTGATCTCTCGTTTCTTATTCAAACTAAATTCATGTAAAAAAAAATACAATCGTGACTAAGCTTTATCTATCTCCATCTAAGTTATCGAAGGTGTCGATAAACGGTAAACTAATGTAATCTGTGTTCTCATTCATCTTTCATTTTATCATCTTCCTGCCTGGCTGTTACAGCTAAATGTAACACCGGTTCTAGGGAACTCTAGAAATCTTTGCCCCTAACGCGTAAGCTGATGTTCCTGACATGATATTTGCTCCAGGGATCATTCCAATTAAATTCTCCTCTGTGCATCATTTCAGAGACTGGACTAAGCTACTATGGGCAGACCACGTTCTCGTGTTTTATCAGCTGATTCACCTCAATATAGCTTTCATGGCCATTTTGTTCCCTGTCAGTGGGTGCCAGTTTTTTTTGGTTTTGTTTCTGATGACTCTAACCAGACTTTCCCCTGGATGAAAATGAATTCTTCACCCTTACTTTTCCACTAGGCAAGGTACGTCCTCCTTCCATTTCGGTGTTAACTTTACAAGGACACGAGGCCTACTGATCTAAATCCCGAGGGAAAAAGTAGCCTAAGGTCAATTCTAGCCAAATAAATTTTTTAAATACGGGTTCATGCGGATAATTTTCTTTACAATGTGCTCCTGGACATCGCACCGTTCTGGGTGGCTTTGACTGCAGAGATAAGAGAGGTGCTGGTGTCCTAGTTTAGTTTCTTACCCTTAGCCGTGCCAACTGTCTCATCAACAGCATGGCTTTCTACCGTACGATTACTACAGCTATAACACTTAGATATTACGGTTATCACACATACACAGAGGTTACCTGGTCTGTTGGTTTGTGTGTTTATTGTATTTTTCTGTCTTATTGTGCATCCATGACTGTTTTTAAAATATATTTAATGTTCAAAACACTATGTGTTGGTCGCTGAATATTGCAAATTTGCAGAAATATTATTTTGGGGATATTTCCCTTTAAAAAAAGTATCAGGTAATATTTCATGATTATTCATTTCAGTTTTTATTGGGAGGCTAGCGAGATTTCAGATCTAAAGTCGCAAACTAATTGGTCTCACGTTTTCCTCTACCAAAGCAAGGCTACAACTCAAAAACATTCTCCTGTAGATGTGTTCATGTTTCAGTAAGTCAGTAGATTATTTACATTTCCTTATCGCCCGATTAGCCGGCTGTTCTGCAGTTGCTTGGGGAGTGTTTAAGCGTGTTTATATGATATACACCCTGGGTCTGTGTTTGTAAAATGTTAGCAATATTTGCAGTATCCAGGGTTCCAGAGACGCAAGCGAGGCGTGGGATTATTAAGTTATATGGAACTTCGATATCCGTCTTATCTAAATCCTGCCAGCGTTAGGAGTGAAGTGGCCTCGCGTCTAAATCTCGCTCCCTATGTCCAAAACAATCTCACTGTGAAACATTTTTATCGCTGCTGGCTGGCACTAAATATGACAAACTTATAAGACAACAAAATACAACAAAAAATATATATATTACGAAGCTTGCAGACAGCTAAATAAGGAAAGGGATTAGCTACTATAATATTATCATGCCTGCCTTTGTCTTGATGATCATGACCCATTTTTCTTCTTTATAATGTGTCTTTTTCTTTCAGTAGAAGTGCCCGGGGGCTTTGAAGCTGAGGGTCAAATTGGATTGTTTGTGTTTCTCAGTGCATGTGTCATGTTTCCTGTCTGAACAATATGACCTCCTAGGCTGATGATAACTTCCTTACGCCCGATTTGGGGAGGCGGGTTACATTTTAAACCCATTTAAATGACGCGTTAGGATCAACGTTGGCACTGCTGATCCAAGCGACCTTCACCCCAGAAAAAAAAATCTGTTATTGACGAAGATGTTCCTTTGTTTCAAGATGAGCACTTGCAGACCAATGTGTGACTGTTGGACAACGAAATATGCTTTTCTGAACCCAAACGCAACTCTGCAGCTGTTAAACATATGTCTATCCGGCAGCAACAGCAAGCCTGCTGCGTAACCTGCAATCTGGAGCGATGAGGCCGATGGCGGCAGCTGCCGTTACACCCCAAACCTCCTGCCGCTTCTAACGGCCGTCTCAGAGGAGTCGCAAACAAACATCATCATGCTTGCTGTGAAACATATCACCCCTCATCCCGGACCTGTTATTTTAGTGTAAGCGCTCTCAGAAGTCCTGAGGGCTGGGTTATATTTAGCCAAATTCGAAATTTCCCAATGATTTAGACCTGCAATAAACAGACTGGGCTCTTTGAATGGCGCAAAATTTTGCAACACACTTCAGTGCTGTGGCGTTGATCACGATCTGTAAATGATAGGTTCTGCTTTTGGCACTGGTCCTACGTACCAATAAGAGTGTCCTGTAGTTTCCGATGTACATCTTTTCAGATAAACTCATGAGAAATGGGACATGAGTAGAGTAGGATGAGTCATGCAGTAAGGCAGGCAATTCTGGTACATTGTGAACACCGTGCACAGGTTAATTCTCTGTTGATCGGAGCGACGGACTCTTTTGTGCCTGACCCAGGCTGACTTTTGACAGGACTGGATAAATTATATTCAATATTAAGTATATAAATCGTAAGATTTCACGGCCACATTCTGCGAGAGCGTTGTGGGCCTCGGGCCACCACGTTCTTGATGTGAAAGGACCATTTGCCATTGTGACCTGGAGCTACAACTTCAGCGTGCGCTAATGAGTAATTAATCATATTTGCTAAATTTACAATGAACCGGAATGGCCGAGCCCGCGTCAGACAGGAGAGTGATTTGCAAAGTTATTTTTAATGGCTTGACGTCAGGGGCGTCAGAAAACCCAGTGTCCTGTGAGCTTTTGGGTAAATACCGTAAATACCGTTTGTACACAACGTCCAACGAGAGTGAGGCGGAGGTGAAGAATACGGGCATTCAGTCGACTTAATCATAGCTTCTATAGCCTAAATTCCCGGGAAGATGTAATAACCTAAATAAATTTTCAAGTTTGAGCGTCACTCTTTATAGAAGGCAGTTACAACAGCTGCAGTAGCCCAAAACTCAAAAATGACCTGTCCTTAAGGACGAGAAAAACACTTTTTATTTTTTACCGAATCAACATCATTAGTTCCCTGTGTTTGTGTAGGAGGTTGACTCATAGTTTGTGACATCAGCAGGGTTGTTAGCCCCTTCTGCCGAGTGGCACATGTGCAAACAGAGAACCAAATGTTGCCTCCTCCTTTACTTACTTACTTTGCCATTGTTTTGATTCCAAGCAGGCTACCCACAAACATGAACTGAATAATCTGCACCCATTGACCTTATTCTGTGTCTACTTTTCTGAGATAGCAGTGATTTCCTGGACATGCAAAATTCAAAGTAAGCTGTGCATCATTCTAACATGGAATGAGAAAAAATAAGGAATTTACCCATTTAGTGTAATAAAATTGTGTTCAGCGTTATCCAGTTGTGGGGAAATCCCTTAATTAAATAGTTTTGTACTCTTGATTAAGACATTTTCATAAAACACAGTAGACATTCCAACCCTGATATGTACTCACTCACAGGCTAAAAATAACCGTAAAGGCACTTGTGCTTCAGTTCACAAAGAAAACACTGCTTGGGAACCATTTCGGTAGTTTTGCTTTTATCATTTATCTTCCTCCCGACAGGAAGACCGTGACAGTTTCCAAAAGCTCCTGAAGATCAGCACAATGGAGCAGGGTGCGGGTGGCACAGGGCTGTAGGTATGTGTTTAGAGCTGGGATGTATTAGGAAAGAGCAACTGCTTTCGTGAACTGGCACGGCTGTGCGTGAAGTTGTGGAGTGTTAGATTTTACACTTCGTAAAATCCTGAGACACCTGCTGTCAACGCCCCCCCCCCCCCCGCTACGTCTCCAAACAAATACTACAGGATGCAGACTGTTACCAGTAGATAGACCAGCTTTTTGAATGCGACAAGAACCCCTCTACAAAGTACCTTGTTTCCCTTAAGCTGGTTTAAAAGGTATTTTGATTTGATTTGATTCAAATCGACGATTGTTTTTAATAGTTCCTTTCCAATTTGGATTGGCCTGTGCTCATTAAGCACAGAGGCTGCCACCACACGTGGGGAGCACGAGGAAGGACAACTGGTCTCCTCTAATTCAGTCACCCCTTTATTTAACAGAGCCACCCGACTCTTTTACACTCTGTAGGCTAGACGGGCCGCCCCAGAGGTTCGATTCCAATTGGAGGAGAGGCACTGCTAGCCTGCCGATTTCCCCTACCCCAGCCCAGACAGGCGCTCTGCTCTCTCGATAACAATCGGCTGATGACATGAGCTGGATTCAAACCTGCGAAATCCGGCTCAGTCAAGCGCCTTTTTACCAACCGAGCTACTCGGGAGGCCCTTCCTTAAGCCCTTGTAATCGTGCTTTGAAACGGCCCCCTTGAAACAGTCCATTGTGCTGTTTTCCTTGATAATCGCACATTTTTCACACGTCTTAGTTTGATTGCTTTAATTCTGCGAAGTAGATTTTGTCAATAAAAAAACCCTCACCAGCACGGCAAAGGAATCAAGCAGAAATGTTCGCACTGCCATCCACTCCGTCATATGCCACGACTTAATTCACAATCACATGGTTTCCCCTTCCTAGTTTTGGGTAAGAAAGCAGTCAGCTTCAGTAAGCCTGGAAGGGCTCTGTGTGGGCCATTCAAGTTCTTCCACACCAAACTCATCCAACCATGCCTTTATGGATCTTGTTTTGTGCACTGGGGCACAGTCATGCTGGAACAGAAAAGGGCCTTCCCCAAACTGTTTCCACAAAGTTGGAAGCATAG